>PVJH01003627.1:0-138636 GCA_004026705.1 Nesogale talazaci | reverse complement strand
CCCCAAACACAGGAACATGGGCTAACCGCTTAATAATACATCTTTTATTTCCTTTAATCCCTCATACGATCTCTTCGGAGAGTAACAAAATCCGAGCTGACAGCTGTGAACTTGGACAAATATATTATCTGAAGGCAGATAATTTAAGACCTATTACATTTTTCAAAGATACCTTGGTGATTTTTCTTGATTTTTTTTTCTTTGAAACTCAAAAGTCTCCACGGTGTGAAATTACACTGCAAAGGAATGTTCAAATTACATTTTTTGTGGATTATAAAATGTAATATTTTTACAAAGTCTCTGGAGAATTCTAGAATTTGTCCTGAAAGCCATTCTGTAGATGTCTATAAAACACTTCAAAGGTAAGCATTTCCATAGGTCATGGAGGACTTCTGTAGGACTCCACAAAAGTACAATTTCCATAAAATATCATGTTACTACATTCTTAGTTTATTTATCCTTTCTTTTCAACCAGCTGTACCCTAATGATCGCACCTTTTTTAAAACTTTATCATGTTACCTTCTTTACAGCTATATCTAGATGGAAATCTGTATGTTCACGCTATTTCATGTGGACTTTTGAGGACCCTGTTATCCAAAAATAGCATTTGAAATGGCACAGGGGAACAGTTTTATGAAGCTGTTGGCCACAGTGCCATGTGTTGGAAGCAGATTCAAACAGAGACATTCTAAATAAGAAAACTACACCGTAGCAATTTCATGACAGCCTTTATCATGTAGAAGAACTATTCAGTGGAGTATTGCATTCACAGTCGCCCCTGATTCTGTATACGTGTACCTTGATTGGCTAGTGTTGTGAACTAAATTTTGTCCTCCAGAAATAATGTGCTTTAAGTCCCAAACTCTATGCCTGCGGCTACAATTCCATTTGGGTGTAGGTTCGCTTTGTTATTCTAACAAGGCAAGGTTAGTGCAGAGTGTATCTTCAGTCCATTGGTTAGAGATTATATAATAGGGCTGAGCAGAGATGGAGGAAGATACATGCTAGGCCACATAAAGATCTCCCCGAAAGAGACAAGGACCTTCCTTAACGAAGAGAGAAAGCCTTCGCTTGAAACTAGCACCCTGAACTCCAAAGTCTCATCTCCAAACTGGTGGTGTTCCTGTGAGAGCAACACTGGAGAACTAGGGTGGATTTGGGACCAGGAGTGAGGTGCTGTACTAACAGATCCCTAACAGGTGTTAGATGAAAACTGTGTTGGAATTGGCTACTGTCAAGAAAGTGAGGAGGATTTGAAGCACTTGCTGAGGAAGTTCAAGGACTGAAGCCTTCAGTAAACACTGCAACTCAATGTCAAGCAGACCAAAATCCTCACAACTGGATCAATAGGTAGCACAGCATGAGACATGGAGAAAAGATTGTCTCTTTGTTGCCAAGGATTTTGCTTTGCTTTTTATGTTACTTTTTTTTCATGCTACTTTCTTACAGCCATATCTAGATGGAATTTCATATGTTCACTGTATTTCATGTGGACTTTTCAGGACCCTGTTATCCAAAAATAACAGGTCCTGTTTCCAGGACCTTGGATCCACAATCAGTGCTCCTGGCAGTAGCCGTCAAACGATCAAAAGATGTGTTGCATTGGGTAAATCTGCTGCAGGAGACCTTTTGGGAGTGCTGAAAAGAAAGGATGTTCCTTTGAAGATGTAACTTTGACCTCAGCTTTGGTATTTTCACTAGCCTCATATGCATGTGAAAACCGAACAGTTAAGGAGGAAGAATGAGGAATGGATGCATTTGACTTATGGTGCTTGTGAAGAACATTAAAAATGCAATGGACTGTCAAAAGAACAAACAGTATGTCTTGGAAGAAGTACAACCAGAATGCGCCTTAGAGGCAAGCATGCTGAGATGTCGTCTCGTCTTGTGTACTCTGGACATGTTGTCAGGAGAGACCAGTTCCCAGAGAAGGACCTTGTGTTTGATAAAATAGAGGTCCAAGGGTAAGAAGAAGGCCCTAGATAAGATGGATGGACACAGTGACTGCAACAATGAAGTCACACACAAGCACCCTCGTTGGGGCAGTGCAGGATGGGACAGGGTTGCATTCTGTCCTGCATATAGGTTGCAGCCAGTTGGATCCTGCTCAGAGGCACCTAACAGCACCAACAACGATAGTAATAGTCCAGGCTGCCTTGAGAAGCCTATTGTGTTAGTCTGGGTAGACTAGAGCTATGGATCTGGGGAGACGCATGTGTATATAAGAAAGAGTTTTATATACAAGAGCAGTGGGATGCTGAGAAAAATATCCCAGCCCAGTCCAAAACAAATCGAGAAGTCCCACATTAACTCATATGTCTGATACCAATCAATAAAGTCCTCTTCAGATTCACCAAACAGTCGCGATGATGCCAGTGGGCAGGAAGTTCACAAGTCAACGGATGGGAAGTCTTGTGGATCCAGTGGCATTGTAATCGTTTCAGTGCTGACAGGGGTCTCCACGTGGCTTCTCCAGCCTGAGGCTAATGCTGCCATCAGACCGTCTCCATGTGCCTTGTCAATGAGAATGTCACCCAAGGACAGAGGCTTCTCAGTAAAGAGTCTCCAAGGGAGTGAGGAGAGAGAGAGTGTCTCCCACCTCCAAAGAGGAATATGGGAGTTGCCAGAGAAAGCCATGCCCACACAGAGTTCCCATTGGCTAGGACCTGATTGACAGTCCAGACTCCACCTCTTCACTCACAATCCTCTCAAACTGATGACAGATTATATAACTACCACAGCTATTAAAAATTAGGAATGTCAAAGGCAGTTCTCATGATGGCATGGAAGGAAGTGAGGAGCCCTATCGAGAACGTGTCTATCATTTTGCAGAATTCCTAGGTGACGCCAAATGTTGCAGCAACATGGATGCAGCATGTGTTTCTGGCAAGGGTTTACAAGAAAGTAATGAGCCTGTGATTGGACAAGCAATAAGAGGAATGGTTTTCAGGCAGTGACAAAGACCATGTCTAATTATATGTAGGTGTTTGGTGGAAGGTAGAACATGTAAGGGATGAGCTTGGATATCTGAGTGGTGGGTTTTCTAAGCAATATCTTAAAGAGATCTTGCTATGTCTTTTTTCCTGCCTAAAGTAAAATGTGAGAGGGAAAGGATGGCCTTAAAAATAGATAGGGCAGGATTAAAATCAAACTTAAAAGATTGGGAAAGTACAGTTGTCTGAACTATGTCTTAGGTTGTTCATCCAGGAGGTGACTATGTGACTCAAAAAGAATGGGATCCCATTCCATCAGTGAAAGCATGACTAGTGATAAACCTCACAGTCCATGATGCTTGGATAAAAGCACGAATATTGCCAATGAGGGTGCCAATCAAGCAGCAGGTTGACTTTCTCTTAAATAACAGCTTCAATGTTTCTTGTCAAGTGTTATTTAATATCTTTAATTAATATCCTTAAATGCCTATCTAGTTTTGCATACCTCTTTCATTGTTCTTATTTAAGTGTTCACTGGATGAAATAATAGGCTACCTCTTGGTATAGGGTTTGTTTGTGTTCTAAATACTTAAAATGTTCATGGGGCAGCAAAGCTGTTGTTAAATTATTTTGAATCCAACACTGGGTGGCACTCAGATGGCCTAAGTGGCAGTCACCTCATTTGGTGTCAATTTGAGGAATGAGAGTGTAGGGGTGGAGTCTAGCCTGTCAATCTGGAGCGAGCCAATGGGATCTGTGTGGGCGTGGCTTTCTCCTGAGAATTCTGGGAAATCCAGCTGGTTTCCCCCCTTGGAGATGAGAGACTCACTGCTCAATCCCTTGGAGATGTTCTACTGACAAGAAACAAAGCTGACTCCCCGAAAGACATTGCAGCCAACAAGACACATGGCAGCATGCCAATAGACCCTGAGCCCCGGAAACTGGAAGAGCCATGGGGAGACTCCTGCAGTGCTCAGATGCTTCTACTGCCACTGGATACACAAGACTCTGCAACCAATGGCTTGTGATTGTCCTGGTGTCATTGCTTGTGTTTCATGAGTCTGAAGAGGACTTACAGATTGGTATCAGACATAGGGGCTCATATCGGCTTATGACCTTGGACTGGACTGGGTTGGGATATTCTCTCAATGTTCAATTGCTCTTGTATGAAAACCTCTTTCTTAGACACATATAAATGTCTATGGATTTGTTTCTCTTGTCTACCCAGACTAACATAAGGGGTATGAGGCCCCCTAAAGCTGAAGGAGCAAATCTAAGATCCCAGTAGGGCGAGAAGGAAGAGTTGAAGTCTTAGACTAAGGATCCTCCACCCAGAATCCAACAAGTATGATCGACTAGCCAGAATCTGGAGAGTTGGACCTTTGCCCATATGATCTCAGGGAAGAGAAAATTACCTTCAAACCCTGAAAGGTCATGCCATTTGTACTGCACGGTTTGGGACTTGCTTCATGCTTGTTATCCCTTCTTTACCTCTAATCTCTCCCCTTTGCAATAGACATGCCAAACAGATAACTTATCATCTAGATTCCAAGGGTCCACAGATGAACAGGAATCTTGTCCCAGAATGGAACACATTTGAAGTCTCACTCATATTTTACTCAGATGGTTCAGTAGATGAGATTTTGGACTTAAGAGTTGATTTAAGATTTTGGAGATGAAGGCATTTTTCACACATACCTGAATTTAGGAAATGCAGTGGCAGAATATTTTAGATTGAATATGTACACCCAAAATACATGTCATAAAATCTAACCTCCCTGGCCATGGTTAAGGACTCTCAGTGGGTAATGCAAGGAGTCAGGCATTAGAATGCTAACCACAAAATTAAAGAAAGAAAGAAAGAAAAGTTCAAGCCCACCCGCCCCTCCACTGAAGAAAAACAAGTCTGTTTGCTCTTGTAGAGAAACTCTGCCAGGAGTTCTTCTGGTGTTGTGGGTATGTGTTAGGCTGTAATCGGAAGAAACTCTGTATGGATTGCTAGGAAGCAGAATGGACTCTCTGAAAGTTGGTTTGGGTTTTATGGCTTGGTGTGTCTGTGTTTACAATCCCACCTGGAAGTACCTTTGCCCTGTCAATGAGGCAGGGTTCGTGTCCATTTTCTCTTGTCAATCTCTTTTGTAATATAAACGAAATTAAGTAAGTAGAAAACCAACACTGGACATTTATGATTATATAAATATGGATAGATTTATACAGTGAGAAGAAATATAAGTTACTTAGTCCACAAAGTGGTACAAACGATTCACTTCAACTCACTTCCACAGAAGAGTTAATATACTGGAAGTGCTTCAGTTCACATGGGATGTTAGGTCCAAGGTGAAGGAAGCAGATAGCAGAGTCTTCTCTAAGACAAGGCAAGCAGAGTCCACCCACAGGAAGCAAGCAGCACAGTAGGCCACCAACAGTCAGCATCCCAGGAGCTTGGCAAGCAGGGACAGATGGAATATATCAAACACAACCAATACAAGGCGATGAAATCCACCAGCCTCAAGCTTAATCAGTACCAGCAGTTTGGCAAAGCTGGTCTCAAAGGATCCTCAAGCTCTAGCGACAGGATCCATGGATTGACCTGGCCCAAAAGTAGTGTAGCTTACAGCTTGAGGCAGAGAACTGGCTACAGCAGCAGCAGCAAGTATGCTCCAGCATGCTCTGATCACTAGAGGGCAAGAGAGATGGGGGAGGGCATTGCAGAGACAGTTATTCTCTTTGCCCTCCAATCAAACTGCGACATGTTCTTATTGGCCAGGTTGACACAAGAAACCTACCTATCACAAAAAACAAGGAAGAACTAGAGATGGAGGAAGAGAGTTGTCAGGACACATGACAATAATGCAGAGGCAGAAGGTCAGAGGAGACAGGGCAACTGTGAACAAAAGCCTTTCCCTGGCACCATGACATCCAACTTCTGCTTTCTGGACTGTGAGAAATGAGATTTCTGTCTGGTAAAACCACCTATGTATGGTCTTTCTGTCATGACGGCACTAGATAGCAAAGATGACTTGATAATTAAAAGCACATTTGCCCAAGTGTTATTACTTGATCTTGTATGATACATTAGCCTAAAAATAATTCCTATGCTTTCTTTTTTTAATATGCCAAATCAAATTGAACATCTAATTAAGCCAGCAAACTCTGTTGGCAGCAACTGAGCTCAAATGAATTACAGAGGATGAGGAACTCTTTGCCATGAAACGCTCCTGGCTTCAAAATAAATCAGAATACATTCCAGGCCAAAGGTATTATTTGTGCATTCTTTACATAGGGAGTCCCTGAATAGAAAAAAAAAAAGGATTGATAAGTTCAGCTGGGCATAAAAATGTGGACAGCTGTGAAGTTTTCAGAGATGCCACAGAAGAAAGGTCTGGCCTTCCCTCTGACCTCCCTTCCCAAAGATCAGCTACTGAAAACCTTGCAGTGAACAATTCTATCTGAATTCACGTTTGTTGACTTCATCAGCAAGAGGATTGTTTACCCGTGTGTCTTTTCTTTTCAAGTTTATTTTTACATACATGGAGAATAGTTGTGTCCAGGTTTTGAACTGTGACGATCTGAACAACAATATGGTTCCCAATACTTGTTACCTGTCTGATCAGGAAGCATTGCTTTAACCTCTCATAGTTTTGGTCTCTCCATCTGTAAAAGAGAGGTAGAAAGAGCACCATGTGCTTCGTGGGGTGTTCTAAGGCTTCTAAATCCGTTGAGCTGGGCCTGACTCATAAGGACCCTATAGGACAGGGTAGAAGTGCCCTCTGTGAGTTTCAGTGACTGGAACTCCTTGTTGGAATTATAGAATGCTCCATCTTTCTTCAGAGGAGTGGCTGGTGGTTTGGAACGACTGATCTTGCAGTTTCATCACCAGGGCTCCTGCTCTGAGGCTTTGATGAGCTAATTCAGGAAAGAGTTTACGATCGAAACTAGAAACCACTCAAAAAATACTTGTTATTTTTAATACATTCCTATTGTTCACTGCTGTTCTTGCTCTTTAATAGAAATGTTTCCATCATAGTTTCTTTCATAGTTATGTTAACCCCAAAACAAGAAAGAAAGAAAAGAAGGAAGGAAGAAAGGAAGGAAGGAAAGAAGGCAGGAAGGAAGGATCCTTGGTCTCAGAATGAAGAGTTCAAATGAAGGAATTTGAGTGAAATATATTATGTATTGACATTGATTTTATTCAGAAAATCCGTGGTTGACTCAAGGCTCTGGACCCTACCCCACCCCAAACTGCATAGCACATAATAGAAATTCTCATCCCACATGTTTCTTTAAAAAATGAGTTTGCACACAGGCTCCTAGGTTGGAGGTGACCTTTCTGAGTCTGCAAAACAGAAGACGCCTAAATTGCAGCTCAGATTTTGTAGTTCCGAGAGCCAAGTCCTGGTGGTAGAGCGGTTCCAAATTGGGCTGCTCACCAAAAGGTCAGCAGTTTGAAACCACCAGCCGCTCCCGGGGAGAAAGGCAAGGCTTTCGGTTCCCGTAAAGGCTTAGCGCCTCGGAAACTCACAAGGGCAGTTCTACCCTGCCCTACGGGGTGGCTATGAGTGAGAGTTGACTCAAAGACAGCGAGTCTGGGGTTTGGAGAGCAGAGCAAGAAGAGCCCTCTTCAGGGGGACTCATTGGCAGACAGGGCGTGCAAGGCTGGCCTGTGCTTAGTAAGGTCTGGTTATATCTGTGGTGGGCTTTGGCCAGACTCTGACACAGTATAAAATCTCTCAAGCAGTCAACAGCTTTGGGGACAGATCGCAGCCTTTTCATTTCAAGTCTGGGGTTGAACCCCGCAGAAACTGCCAACATCTGACCCTTTTCAACTTTGTGGTGGAGGTTAAGCAGTTAACTACTAACCAAAAGGTTGGTGGGTTGAACCTACCCAGCAATTCCCTGGGAAAAAAAGGCCAAATCCACTGCCATCGATTTGATACCGACTCATCAAGACCCTATAGGTCAGGGTAGAACTGCCCTCTGTGAGTTTCTGCGACTGTGTAACTATTTATGGAAGTAGAAAGACCTGTTTTTCTCCCCCAGAGCAGCTGGTGGTTTTGAACCCATGGCCTTGTGGATCACAGCCCAAAAAGCACCCACAATGCCACCAAGGCTCCTCCATGGCAGACAGGTGCCAACGTGCTTCTATTAGAATCCCTACCAAGGTTACCATGAGTGAGAATGGATGCCACAGCAGTGGACTCTGTGGACCTATGCCTGGGCTAATTGACTGAAAGAGATTCATATTTGTGCCTGTTCCAAAGAAATGTAAACCAGCAGAACATGGAAACTTTCTAACACGGTCATTACAATCTCACACAAGTAAACTTTTACTGAAGACAATTCATCAAAGGTTGCAGCAGTCATCAACCAGGAGCTCAAGGAAATGCAAATTGACTTCAGAATAAGACACTGTTTATTGGGAAAGGTCAACATGCAACAAGTTCCTATTTATCATTAGGCATATCATCCTCATGTGGTTACTGATCTAATCATATTTTAGCAGCCAAAATGCTATTAGCTTTTTGAGATGAAGGATTTGGACTACTCATTTTTGTGTTTAAGAGTACAGAACCCTATCAATGACCCTCATGGCTTCTTCAATTATTTTAATTTAATATGATTTAATGTTTGGGGCATGTTTCCCATAAAGAAAAAAAAATCTAGAATGTGTCTGCAAAAAGACTTTAAGCTCGGCCTCAAAGCTTGCATGGCCATCAAGCCCTGCCCAGGGAAGCTTTTGGCAATCTCTGTGAAAACATGGTTTATGCAAACTGAGCACACGCAGTGCCTGTCTCGTAAGCAACTGTGTCCATGGTCTCCTTGGTACATGCCTTATAGCAGTGGTTCTCAACCTTGCTAATGCTGTGACTCGTTAATACATTTCCTCATGTTGTGGTGTTTCCCAACCATAATATTAATTTCATTGCTACTTCTTGACTATCATTTTGCTACTGTTGTGAATCATAATGTAAATATCTGGTATGCGGGGTGTATTTACATTGTTACAAGTTAAACAAAATGAAAGCAGAGTGATTAATCTCAAAACAATATATCATGATATATTGTGAAATATTTATTTCTAATTACAAAAAAATAAAATTTTGTCTTGAAGCATGATGTAGCATGGGGAAGAGTCTTAATTTAATAGTAGTAAACTTCATTGAGATAGCTTCTTTCTCACAGGATCAGCATATGTGCACGTGGGTGGGCCCCCCTGGAGAATGGATAAAGGAGCAGTATTTCTGTTCCTAAGACCATCAGAAATATGTCTAGAACCACAGGTTGAGAACCACCGCCTTACAGGAACTTATCCTAGATCACCCATGACAGCAGAGCTGAGGTCACTTCAGCCTTCATGAATAGAGGTTCTTGTGATTTGGGTGCTTTTCCCATATCCAGCTGTTTTTCACCTTAGAATCTGGGTCTAGATATCAGCCTACAGTTATGTATGGAACGGCCAGCAGAGGACACAGTGATACCGGAAAGTAGTTGGAACTTTGTTCCGTGGTGATAACATCAGTATCAGTACTTAGAAAGAATTTAGGTATGTAGGATGTAAAGGCAGAGAGGAAAGGCAACAGTAACAAAGGGGCTTTTGAAGGAACTCACAACCAAATCTCCTCATCACCTGGAGTGACACAGAGTGAAGTTACTAGCTACAGTGGTTATCAACCTTCCTAATGCTGCAACCCTTAAAGAGTCCCTCGTGTTGTGGTGACCCCCATAAAGTTATTTTCATCACCGTCATCTTGTTACTGTTATGAATTGGGCGAACCCTGTGAAAGGGTCGTTCAACCCCCCAAGAGGTCACGACCCACAGATTGAGAACTGCCAGTCTAAATATAGATAGGAAAACAAGGCCATGCTTCATGTTCCCTTGACAGATTTTGGCGTCTTGTTAACTAACTCCCTTGAAGAGAAACCCGTTTGCTGTCAGGGAGGGTGAATGACAATTGACTGTGCTATGATATCTGGTTCTTGACATGCCGTATGTCTTTCTGACGCATAGCATCAGGACATGTTTTATCCCAAACTGAAACACCACTCCTAGGCCATGAGTTATGAAGGCCACTGGTGACTGAATCAGTATGTGTGTGCCCTATGTGGTCTCACAGTGCTTCGTGCTTGGAAGGGCTCCATGTTTTGTGCTTTAATTTTCCTGTTGTCACTACCTTGGGATTCTTTGTCTAGGAGAAAGGGTACCTAAATTTGAACCTTCTAGTATACCCCACTAGTTATGTAGCCAAATCTGACTGATGGACACAAAAATTAATCATGGGGCACCATCTCTGGGGAGATTGGAAAGGTATTATTTATTTGTTGAAATGAACCACAATGAGGCAGTTTGGTGGTGAGGAAACGTTGAACACCAGTGAGAGTGTGACCTTGGGGGAAGTCTCATAGAAGAGGGATGTATATGCAAGAGAAGACATGAGCATTGTGTGATCTTTGCCAGGGAGATCCCTTCTGAGCCCACCTGGACTCTGTAGGTAGGTGAAGGTGACTGCTGACCTTTGAGAGAACAGAGGCCTGATGGGTCACTCCAACAACTGTTTTGCTTAACCTGTTGTTGTAACTACTGTGTCCAATTATCTTGTTGAAGTTCTTCCCCATTTTTTGCAGAGCTTCTCATTTACCAAGCATGATATTCTTTCCCAAGGAGTAGTCTCTCTTAATGATATGTCCAATAAACTGAGACGAAGTCTCCCCCTTCTTGCTCATAAAGACAATTCTGGCTGTACTTCTTGATCTTTTGGAAGTCCCTGGGACTTTGTATGTTCTTCTTTATACAGTCCAATTTCTTGGGTTGGATAAGTGTGAGGATGAGACAACCACCTTGAATGCACACCTGACTTGATTTTAAAGCATGCAATATCCCTTTTTTCTCTTCCAATGATTGCCTCTGGTCTATGTACAAGTGCCGCATGAAGACCATTACATTTTCTCAAATTCCTATTATTCTTAAATATGTTCAAATTTATTATAATCGAAGCAGTCAGGTGTCTTCGCATAGTAAAAAAAAATCATCCCAGTGTTCTCTGTTTTCAGTCAAGATTTATCTGATTGTCTTTCTTCCTTGTTCTCTTCTGAATCCAGCTTGAATTTCTGGCAACTCCCTGTTGATGTACTGCTGTATTTTTGAGTTCTTTTTGATCAAATTTTACTTGCATGTGTTACTAATGCCATTGCTCATGACTGGTGAGCATCTCACTAACCATGCATCTCAATAAAATAATAATAAAGTGAAAACTCATAGTCACATAATTTTGTAATTAATTATTCAAATGAATTAGACCTGCTCCTCACTTGTTCTTTAATTTAGTGCAACCTAAAAAAATCATATCTGCTATCCAACTGATTTGAAAGCTAACTATGTATGTTTGGCAGTAGCAAATGCCAAGGTGCAAGCCAAGAGTGCTGCCTGTGATGATTAATGTTATGTGCCAACACAGCTGAGCCATGATTTTCAGTGGCTCATCAGTCACAGAAGAATATAATTTGTCAATTATGTAATTTGACAAGTCGTAGTAAAGTAATCACCTTCCATTCTGGGATCTGATATGGTTATCCACCATTTTTTCCTAACGCTGGAGTTTATTTACTCCAGCCTTGGACCATGCCTTTGGACTCTAACAACCCTGAAAAGTAAGGGCTAGGTTATTTAGAGATTCAGAAGCAGTTCTATTCTTATTCTCTTCATTATGCACCTTTTCAAAAGGTGTGAAATATCTGATTAATGATCTCACTTTATAAAAATATAATAGACGTTATCAATGAATAGATATTACAAACATACTCAATCTGAGGTAATGACAGATTCAAATTAATAAAGAATCATTACATTTATTTATAGTAGCACATACCCTTGAAAAAATATTACAATGTAAACTTTCTTTTAAAGAAATCAAAGAAAAAAAAGCTAAAGTAAGTCATAAATAAGTACAAAATAATCATCCCAGCATCATGACATATCAAAACCCACTTGATATACCTACATGTGTTATCTTAGGTGCTAACATTTCTAAAACAAAACCAAGAAAAGAGTTTAATTAAAGAAGTAGAAAAAAACCATAAATAAACCTAAGAAAGTATAAACAAACAAATAAGGAAATAAAATAATAGTCAATAAACCAGTTCAAAAGTAGCTTTCTCAAAAATCGAAGGAAACACACAGTGGGCGCACAGTTATGGATACTGCTCAGACATAACCAAACCTCTAGCAGGATTGACTTAGTAGAATAGAAGGCTTACGATCAGCGTCTCAGCGGTAGCTCTGTCAATTGGCACATGATTTGTAAAACGTACGTTCTTCTGGTTCATTTAGTAGCATCTGGGCTCTTAGAAACATAAGAGTGGCCATGTAAGACACAACTGCTGAATCTAATCAGTGGAAGCAAAAGAAAAAAGGAAAACAAAAAAGAAACTAGTCTCTGAACAAATTGCCTATGAGAACCAGAGCCATAGTTCTCCTGGTACTAGATGGTGCCTTGCTACCACTAACTTTTTTTGAGCAGGAGCTCAATATTTGAAATGGTCCTGTAGAATTGGGGGCATGTAGAACAAAGCTCACATTATTTTTTAAGGGCTTTCAATACTTGTTCAGGTGAGACTAGAGGAATACCCGGATATCACCTTCAGATGCCTTTGAACTGAAACCCCTCTGAGAGGTTACCTTTCAGCTAAATGTACAGTTTGGCTTATACAATAAAATGACCACCTAAAAATACTGTGCTTCTTTTTTTTTTCCTTTGCATCACCGCCCTGGTGGGAGTAGGAAGCCCAGCCTTGCTCCTGGAGAGCTGCTGCTGGATTTGAATCATCCACCCTGTGGCCCACAGTTCCACACACAACCACTTTACCACCAAGGGCCTCAGCTAGTACTGTGGTTCTTAAAACATAAAATTACCTAGATGAAATCAAATGGTCAACATTGACCCAACAGAAAATACGAGAAGATCAAAGGGTTAGGGAGCTAGATTAATCAAAAGGAAGCAACCAAAATGAAAATGAGACTGTGGGCACCAGGCGGAAATGATCACTGATGTCACAGAATCACATGTCTCGATATTATTGCATGGAAACCCAACTGACTGTGCAAACCACCACCAAAAACCCATCGCCATAGTGAATGAAACAAAAAAGTGAAAGTAAAAGTAGATTATTGACGTATATAATGATAAAAAAAAAAAACAGCTGAGCCCTGGTGGTACAGTGGTTGTGTGTGGGATGGTGGCCCACAGGGTTGACAGTTCAAATCCAGCAGCAGTTCTCCAGGAGCAAGCCTGGGCTTCCTACTCCCACCAGGACAGTGATGCGAAGAAGAAGAAAAACGCTATAAATAAATAAATAAAATAAAAATAAAAAAGAGAAAGAAACAGATTATCAATGAAAAAGCATGAGGAAGGAATATAGGAAAATAACAGCTAAGAATGATTTGCCTGACTCCAGAAATAAGCCACCATTTGGTTTTCAGTTTGGCATTGGGGTGGTTTTTCATATGTTGCTGAGATACTGGAAGCTGTGTCAACAGTATTTCAAGTGGAAGCAGGTCACCAGGGTGAACAAGTTTCAGTGGAGTTTCCAGATGAAGAACAGACCAGAAAGAAGGAAGAAGCAGTCTACTTCTGAAGGTTTAGCCACTGAAAATCTTAGGGAAAGTGGCAAAGCATTGTCAGAGAGAGTGCCGCACGATGAGCCTCTCCCTTTAGAACAGTGGCTCTCAACCTTCCTAATTCTGCTTCCCTTTCATACAGTTCCTCATGTTGTGGTGACCCACAACCATAAAATTTTTTTCATTACTATTTCATCACTAATTTTTCTAGTGTTATGAATTGTCATGTAAACATCTGCTATACATATTGAACATAATTAAAGAATAGTGATTGATCACAAAACAATGTGTAATTACAGTTCATGACCTATCGCTTTACCTCCAAGACTGCAGCTTTCAACACAGTAGCTGCTTTTAACACAGTTGGTGCTTTCAACACAGCAGCTGCTTTCCAGACAGTAGCTGCTCTCTATACACTAGCTGCTGTCTACACAAGTGTGACTGATCCGCTGAAGTACAGTATGGCACCAAGCCTGTCACATACTCCTGGGTTTGCATGGGGTGTATGTGATGGAGTTGGCATGATGATGCCATCATGTCAGGTACTCATATGTGGGCGTATCTGCCTGTGGGCAGAACTACCTGGAGATGGATAGAGGAGCTGTGTCTCGGTTACTTAGACCATCTGAAATATGTGTTTTCTGATGGTCTTAGATGGCCCCTGGGAAAGGGTCATTTGCCCCCCAAAGGGGATAGAGACCCACAGGTTGATGACTGCTGCTTTAGAAGGCAGAGAACAACTGAGCAGAAGCTGCTTCTTAACAAGCTGCGTCTCAACATCTCCATCCTTAACTCTTAAGGATGTAGAGGGAGCAAACTTTTGAGGACTTTCATTTGCTGACGGGGCATGTTTCCAAATGGAAACAAATGGTCAAAACAAGACCAATGGCCAACTGTGGAGCAGACCACATTAATTGCTCTTTTGTGAGTTTAAGTGGAAGCTGGCTAAAATTAAAAGGAATTCGTGAGAGCCCAAATAGGTCCTTGAATATGTCCTATCTGAATTTAGAAACCGTCTTGGCAACACATTTGTGGAATTGACCACTAAGGACCAAAGAACAAACAAGTTTCCTAAGCCACATGTAAGGCCTTCCAAAGGGGGGCGGGGGGAGCCAAGTCCATCGTCATTGTCTGTTCTTAGTCCGGAAGACCTAATGAAACCTGCTCATTTGGGTGACCCTACTGGCACCTGAAATATCAGTGACACGGCTTCCAGTGTCACAACACCACACAAGCCACCCACCACAGTATGACAAACCAAAAGACAGGTGGTTGAAATGCTCAACAAGTTAAGGGAAATGATACTTAGACTTCCCTATAATTCAAAGCATCCCATTAAAAACAAATATATTTAGATTTATTAGAATTCCAGTACTGGCAAATATGCTGGTAGGAGTATAAATGGATGCAACTTTGAGGTCCATGTGGCACTGCATTCCCTTCTCAAAAATTTATCCCACGGAGAGACTTACAATGTTCTATGAAACCCATGTGATGCAGAATTCACTCTATCCCAAATGTTCAGTAGCGCTGTGCCTTTTGAGGGTCCCACTGATTCGTTTTTGTTTTATTTATATTCGTTGTGGTTTGGGGAGGACTAGAACATCAGACCTTTCTTCTGAGGCATCTCTAGATAGGCTCGAGCCACCAACCTTCTTCTAAGCAGCCAGTGGTTAACCATGTAGACTATCCAGGGGCTCCATACTCAGAAAAAAGATACTACAAAACACCTACCCAAGTGAACTGACCAAGTGCTTCCTGCAATGTCGTACATAATAGAAAAGGCTGTGGAAGCAGCCTGTGTGATCACAAGGTGTCAAAGGGATCAGGTATCAGGCATCATAAGACCCAAAACAAATATTCCTATCCATGCAAATGAAGGGGGTCCGAGTGGAGATCCAAAGTCTATATCCATAAACAATTGGGCATCCCCCTTTACAGAAGGGTCACAAGGAAGGGATGAGACAGCCAGGGTGCAGTGTAACACCAATGGAACTTATAATATTCCCCTAGTAGTTTAATGCTCCCCCCTAGCCCCACTATCATACCCCCAGTTCTACCTTACAAATCTGGTTTGACAGGAGCATGTACACAGTACAGATAAGACCTCGTAACACTCAGAATCCAGGACAGATAAACCCCTCAGGAATAGTAATGAAAGCACGATGAGATTTGGAGAAGGTGGGGGGAGGGGGGAAGAGAGAACCTGATCTCAAGGATCAACACATAAACAACACCCAGGCCCCTGCCACTGAACAGCGGGGAGGAACAACAGAAACATGGGTGAAGGTCACCAGCAGATGCATAAGATATGAAAAGAAAAATAATTTTTTAATAATCAAGGGTCCAAGGGGGTACGAGTGAGGAGTGGGGTGGGGTGGGAAGAGGTAACTGATACCAAGGGCTCAAATAGGGCTCAAAAAACCTTTTGAAAGGGATGACAGCAACCTATGCACAAATGTCTGTGACACAATGGATGTATGGTTTGTGATGAGAGCTGTCAGAGTCCCCAGTAGAATGCTGTGTTAAAAAGAAATGGCTGGAAGCATATCCCAAGTGTCCAGGAAGAGGAAAATAGTTATGGTGCTCGAACGGGTGCATCCTTAGAAAAGAAGACTGCCTGACTGTGAGCGGTGAAGGGGGAGCTAGGAGCATGACTGATGGGGGCGGCTTTCCGAGCAGCGTAGCTCATTTCCTGTCATGTCTTGGTTCTTGTAGACCGGTTTTGCATAATTAGATTTTTGTATAATATCCAGGAAGCATTTTCAGTGTTTTTTTTTCTGGTTGTTGTTTTCAAGTGTCATTGAAGTATAATTCAGGTACCATATGACTCCCTCACTTAAAATGCACCACGCAGTGGCTTTCCATTTGTATAGTGTTTTGGGGCTTTCTCAAGGAACCCCATACCCATTAACTGTCACTCCTCATTGTCTCTTAATTTACAAACCCTGGACAACCACGAGTCTCTGTATTTTGGCCTCTTCTGGGCATTTCGTATACACGGGAATCATATATACCACATATACTCCAGTATAAGCCACCCGAATATGAGCCTCCTAATTTTACCACAAAAATGGCAGGAGTCACAGGGAGGAGACAGACTAGTCAAGGTGCAACAAGGCAGTGATGTTGCATACAATTTTCCTCTAATTCCTGAAGGCCTCATTCCCCCAACCATCATAGTCCCAACTCTACCTTACAAATGAAGCTGGAGTGGATAAGTTACACTGGTAGAGGGGAGCTGGAGATATGGGGAACCCAGGAGAGATGAGCCCCTTGGGGCCAGTGGTGAGATTGGAGCCACTGGATGGGTGGAGAGAGGGTGGGGTGGAGAGATGGAACCAACTGCAGGAATATACACATAACCTCCTATCTGGAGGAGAGGCATCAAAGGAATGGGCTAGGGGAGAGGTCAGGCAGTGTAAGATATGACAGAACAATAACAATCTATAAAGTATCCAGGGTTGGTGGGGAAGGGAAAGCAGGGGAAAAGGGGAAAGGATGGGAAGCTGACATTAGGGGCTCAAATGGCACAGTATATGTATTTATGTATTGTGAAAAACAATGTACAAGCCCCCAATAAAATGATTTTTAATTTTAAAAAGTGCTGGAAAACTCAGCTTATACACAAGTATATGCAGTCGTAGTCTTCTGTTACTGGCTCTGTTTGCTTAAGCCTAATACTTTTAGGATTCACTCAGGTGGTAGGTAGCCTGCATCGCTCCTTTATGTCAATGTATCACTGAATGACAGATATGACGTGGTACGGCTTGACCCCATGGTATCGATCCGTTTGCTGTTTGATGGAGAAGCAAGTTGTTCCCCCTCTGGGCTATGATACATGAGAATATCCGTACAGATAAGAATGAATGTGGGCTGATTCCTGGTGGCCTAGTGGTTGTGTGCGGGACTTCAGCCCACAGGGTTGACAGTTCAAATCCAGCAGTAGCTCTCCAGGAGCAAGGCTGGGTTTCCTACTCCCACGAGGGCAGTGATGCCACAAAAGAAAAAAAAAAGGAATGAATGTGTACATGAAGGTATGATAACCTCGTGAAGTTTTGACTGCTGTTTCCCTCCTAACTAATGAGGGGCATCTTTGCATGCACTTCTTGGTCAATTGTGGTATCCTTTACAGAAACCTAGTTGCCCCAAACTGGACTCAGACCAGTGGCAATGCCATGTGCGTCCCCGTAGGACTGAACTGGGGTTTTCAGTGGCTGAGTGAGCTGAGGAAGATTGCCAAGTCTTTATAACCCGGTGCCTCTAGGAGAACTCAGACCTTCCACCTTTCAGTGAGCACTTGCTCGCTTTCCGGTTGTGTTGTCAATCTCGAATTGGAGAGGGCTGTAAGGATTGTAAGAGGTCTCCACGTATTCATTCAGATGAGTGTTTTATGGATTACTTTGTTTTTGTACTTTCAGATCATCCTAGTCTGAGTTGTCTCTTCACTTTCTGGTTGGAGTCATTTTCAGCGCCAATGTGTTCTCCGTTTGATTAAATACTAGGCCTCTAGGTTTTCTCTTGTTGCTTCTGCCATTGCTGTTTGGTCTGAGGAAGTCTAATCTCAGGTCACCAAGACGTACTGCCGTCATTGTCTTCTTCTTAGAATTTTATCATTTTCACTGTCACATTTAAGCTTACAATCTACTTGAGTTCTTTTTTGGGGGGTGGGGTGGTGGAGGAAGTTCTGGTTCAGAACATTGTCCAGCTTTCTTCTTGTGCATTTGAATATCCAGCTGATCAGGCATCCTTTGCGGAAAGACTTTTTTCCTCCACTCTATTGTGTCGTCAAAGCTACCTTATGATTATTCTAGAATCAGATGTTGATTGATGGTGGATGAATTTTTATGATCCTCTTGTTAAACGAAAATGTCCTTCCTTCGTGATAAAATTTGCATAGGATTTGCATGATTTTCTGTGAGAAATGCACCCCAACTTGTTGTTAGACCCCTGTTTCCATCCTCCTGAATCAGGGTGAGCATTCTGCTTGAACTGAAAAGGCTCCATTTGAAAAGCGATACGTCTATGATTTTTATTCTGTGATATTTTTTTCTTTAAATTTGAGGTATCACTTTGCCTCTGTCAGCTGATGGTGGTGATTTCAAAGTTTGTTTATCTTTTTTACTTGGCTACTCTGAATTCCAAGCAGAAGGAAAATGAGTCTGGGGAGAAGAAAATTAGATAAGTGTGAAATTTTATCCTCCTCATCACAGTGACCAAACACTTAAGGAAAAGCAAGTATATTATCCATGTCCATCCTTAAACCTATCTACTTGACAGTTTAGGAAACTGAGGCTAGAAAGTTTAGATACCTCTCTCCAATGTCACACTATTTGTGTAAGTGGTTAAGCTGAGATTCAAGGCCAAGCCAAACAGCATCTAAGCATGTACAAGATAGCCTCCTGCATAGTTCTGAAACAGTTTCCAGCTTCATAGAAAGATCATGCTGACATTCTATGAAATGACATCATATATTGTAGCCACAATAGCCACATGGGTCTCGATGAAAAGCAACTCTTTTGCCCGGATCAAGGGAGATCAGATAACAAACTTGGAGCTTGCTGGATCCACTGCCATCTGCACGCTACTTACTCAGTGCAAAGATTCTTTGTTATCACAGGCATTGCTCAGACAATGGTGAGACCCTGTGGTTTCCTACTGTGAG
The DNA here is from genome assembly GCA_004026705.1 of Nesogale talazaci. Lineage (NCBI taxonomy): Eukaryota > Metazoa > Chordata > Mammalia > Afrosoricida > Tenrecidae > Nesogale > Nesogale talazaci. The sequence continues at coordinate 119,425 of PVJH01003627.1, read as the reverse complement.
TCTATAATCTTTTCCCAGTTCTAAAATGTCATGCCAATCTAAGTCAGCATGTCCCCCTCACCCCCCATCCCCACCCCAGGGGACCACTTTGGATAAAGAAAGAAAATAATGACTTCACAAAGACTCTGATTTCGCATCGTGGAAGAAATGCACTGACATCCTGAGCAGTCTAACATAGTCGATGGTCAGGAACAACCTTTGTCATTTAACCACAACAATTCATTGTTGTTTAAATAATCTGTAAACACATAAGCAATAGTTGCAAAGATGTGACTCATACAGAAATGGTGACAGGCTGGATTCTCCAGAGAAGCAAAGTCAGTTATATCTACTCTATCTATATCTGCACACGCACGCACGCGCACACACACATGTCACTAACTCACTGTCATTGAGTTTGTTCCAAGTCTATAGGAGAGAGCAGATCTAAGCTTAGAACTAAAAACTTAGAACTGGATTTCTAAGACTGTGCATCTGTATGGGAGTAGGAAGCCTCACTTTTCTCTCACAGAGTAGGTGGTAGTTTGAAACTGCTCACCTTGTGAATGTCGATAAGGAGAGAGAGCAATAGACAAAACGGCAAGCCGTAGGCTCAAGTCTAAAGAAATAAAAGTAGATGAAGGGCCCATCTCGAACGAAGCAAAGAAGCTCTACATAGCGGCCACTGATAGAGGAACTAGGCCACACCCCCGAGGAAGCGTCATCAGAGCTCTGACCAGAGTAAAACAAACCCACTGCCATCAATTCGATTCCCAGGCACAGTGACCCACCCCCACCCTCCCATAACTCCTGGGCTGCCCTCAGCAAATCCCATCATCGAGTTGATTGCATAATGTTAAATGCCATCATGAGGGATTACTAAACACCTGAGAATCCTGGCTTAGCCAAATGAACACAAAGCATTACTATCACAGAAGGCAATTTGGATTCATTTGTAAACCAGAAGAAAGAACCGTTCCTACTGGCTGTGTGCATCGTGCAGATTGAAAGCCACAGGTGGAAAGTTTTAGCCCTTCATCTTAAGGCATCTCGCTGTTCAGCAGGGTGCATTATTATTGGATAAAGGAATATAAGCACATGTTTTCAAGGTGCCTGGGTTTGAAGTCTTTTTCCAAAAATACTTAGGAGGTTAACCTGGTAAGAATCACCAAACTCTCCATATTTCTGTCTCTTGACTTATAAAATGCAGATGTTAGGGGGTTATTAAATATTTCATTCGATATAGAGATTAGGAGCCTGAGTTTTACACTTATTCACACCAGGGTTCAAATCATGGTTCTTTCACTATTAACTGGGATGCTGTGCATGTCGCTAGCCTCTTCAAACTTTGGTCTTTTCTTCTATGAATAGGGATATTAATTGAGTGGTTAAGGATTCAATAAGATAACATATTTAAAGCCCACAAAATTGAACCTGGCTTTTATTTCATACTCAGAAATGTGTTTACGCATGATTACAGTTGATGTGATCCTTCTCGCCATAATTCCTCATGTGACGTATTCTAATTCTGGATTCTGTGCCACCATTTATCTGTCAGTTTGATGTACTGTGGAGGCTTGTATGTTGTTGTGATGCTGGAAGCTACATTACTGGTATTTGAAACGTCAGCAAGGTGGCATAAAATGAACAGGTCTCATCATTGGGGGTCCCAGACTAAGAATCAGAAAATGAGGACAGCATTGACTCCAAGCTTCAGAAGAATGAGCTGCTGCAAATCTTGTGCATTGCTTCAAAACTATTACACGCTGTTGGCCTAATGAATGAAAGTTGAACATTGTTCCAGATAGTAGCAGAGGATGGGACTCTTAGGTGAGAAGGTGCTGAAACTATGAGTGAGGAGGAGCTGGTTTCTTGGAGTGGTGTTGACCTCTGTTACAAAGCTTGTGGGAGGAGAAACTTCAGGATCTTCATTGGCCAATGGGGCATGCTTCAAGGTCAGCAGAAACAGCTGCAAAAAGGTGCTAATGATCAGAACTTGGAATGTGCAAAGTATGAAACTAGGAATATCAGAAGTGGTCAAAAATGAAATGGGATGCATAAAGACCGATATCCTAGGCATTGTTGAGTTAAAATGGACTGACATTGTCCATATTGAATCAGAAAATCACATGATTTGCTATGCCAGGAATAACACAGTCATTCATTGTCACGAAAGATATTACAAAATCAGTAATGAAGTACAATGCTTTTGGTGGTAGGTTTATATCAATCAGCTTTCAAGGAGAACCAAGCATACAACTATTATTCACATTTATGCACCATCTGAAAAAGATAGTGAATCAAAAAACTACCAAGGAAGGATGTCAGCCTGAAATTGATCAAGCATGCGATTAAGATGCACTGATAATTATTGGCGAGTGCAATGAAAAATTTGGAAACAAAGAGAAAGGAAACAGTAGTTCACCTGCATCTTGAGAACATCTCAAAGACAGATGTGATGCATTTAGACAGATGACAAAAGACCTGAGGAGTTGTGGGAGGAGATCAGGAGCATCATTCATGAAGAAAGCTAAAGGTCTTTAGAAATACAGCAAGGGAAGATCGAAGCGGATGTCCGAAGAGACTCTGAAACTTGCTCTTAATCACAGAGTAGAGAAGGCAAATGGAAGAAATAACATCAAGGAGTTGAAAAGTAATTTTCAAAAAGCAGCTAGAGAAGACACTACATTTGATCTTAGCCAAAAGGCCAAGAAGCAATAGCTGGAGAAGACAAGGCAAAATATAATAATGAAATTTGCAATGATCTGGAGTTAAAAAATCCAAAGGAAAGAATACATTCAGCATATTTTAGACTGAAAAGATTGAACCAAGACTTCAAGCCTTGAGTTTCAGTAATGAAATGTTTTATGGGCAAAATATTGAAGGATACAAGAAACATGCAAAGAAGATGAAAACAATACAGAGTTACTGTACCAAAAAGAAATAATTAACAGTCCACCATCTGAGCAATAATGAATGGAGCAAAAGAAAAATCAAGCTACACTAAAAGCTAATAACAAGGATCCAGACATTGATGGAATACCAATTGAACTGGTTCCACAAGCTGATGAAGCACTAGAAGCACTCACTCCTCAATGCCAGGAAATTTGAAAGACAGCTAGTTGGCCAAGGGACTGGGAGGAATCCTTATTTGTACCCATTCCAAAGAAAGGTGACCCAACAGAGTGCTCAAATTATAGAACAATATCATTGGTATCATGCAAGTAAAATTTTGCTGATGATCCTCTAAGAACAGTTGCAGCAGCACATTGACAAGGAGCTGCCAGGTGTTCAGGTGGAGACAGAAGAGGACATGAAGCATGGGATAGCATTACTGATGTCAGGTGGATCTTGGCTGAAAGCAGAGAATACCAGAACATGTTTTCACTTTTGTTTTATTGACTATGCAAAGGCATCTAACTGCGTGGATAAGAACAAACTATGGATGACCTTAAGAAGATAGGGAATCCCAGAAGACTGAAGTTTTCACTCAGAACTTGTATATGCATCATGAGGCAGTTTTCGGAACTTACAAGGGAATGTTGCATGGCTTAAAATTGGTGGTGCGGGGGGGAGGGAGGCTGAGCCCCGGTGGCCTAGTGGTTATGTGTGGGACTGTGGCCCACTGGGATGGAGGTTCAATTCCAGCAGTGGCTCCACAAGGAGCAAAGGCTGAGCCTCCTACTCCCACCACTAGAGGACAGTGATGCCTAAAGAACCAAAAAAACCAGGGAAGGTTTGTGACGGTTGTATCCTCTCACCCTACTTGTTCAATCTCTGTGTGGAGGAATTTATTAAAGAAGCCGGATTATATGAACAAGAATGTGGCGTCAATTTTGGAGGTAAGCTTCTTAGCAACCTGCCATATGCAGATGGCACAACCCCACTTGCTGAAAATAAGGTGGACTTGAAGCAATTGCTGATGAAAATCAAGGATGTTAGCCTTCACCATGGATTTTACTCAAATGGGAAGAATAATACCCAAATCCTCATAACTGCACCTAAAGGTAACATCAAGATACCTGGAGAAAAGGTTGACGTGGTCAAGGATTTTGTCTTGTTTTGATCCACACTCAAGACTCAGGAAAGGAACCGTCGAGATCAAAAGACTGGTTGCACAAAAAAGTATATATACCTCTTTAGAGTATTGAAAAGCAAGGATATTACTTTGACCCAAGGATATTGCATTTGACCCAAGCCTGGGTATTCTTCATTGCCTCATGTGCATATGAGAGGTGGACATTGAAGAAGGCAGACTGAAAAAGAATCGATGCCCTTGTGTTGCGGTGCTGGGGGGAAATATCAAAAGTCCTATGGATGCTGAGAGAACAGACCCATCTGTGTTGGAAGACATAGGGCCAGATCTGCTTCTCAAAGGCAGAGATAGCATGAGTTTGTCTTACATGCTTGGGACATATTATCAGGAGAGATCAGTCCCTGGGGAAGGACATCTCTGTTGATCGAGTAGATGCACAAGGAAAAAGAGGAAGGGTCTCAAGGAGATGGTTTGCTACAATGGCTGCAACAATGGCTGAGGCATAGGAAGCATTGTGAGCGTGACACTGGGCTGGGCAGTATTTTGTTCTGTTGTGTGTAAGGTAAGAACCGACTCTATGGCACTTACCAGTAACAGCATTATCCCATGTTTGAGGTGTTCTCTGCCACAGAATGAAAATGAGGCTAAATCTTGATCTTAGAGCTTGGGGCTCTCTTTAAGACCATTTTATTAGAGGGTGTGGCTTAAGATAACCCTCCTTCCTTTTCCTTCGGGTTGTAATTCATGAGAAGACAAAGAAGACTTCCATCAAAGCCACCAGGGACACAGAAAAAAGCCCCAGGACTTTGGAAGGGCACATCCAAGACCTTTGCCTGAAGTAGTGGAGACCACCAAGACCAAATGCACCTATGCCTCTGCCTATGCTTATAGCCTATGCCTTGAAGACTCAGAGATATTGCTCCACTGGCCTGAGATTACAGGAGTGTGGGGTAGAGCAGTATACTGACTTCCTGCCCCATGGGGCAAAGCAAAGACAAAAGGACAATGTGCTTGCAAAGACCAAAGGACCATGTGCTTGAGGGACTGAGGGAGAGTGGCTGTAGGCTATAGACTGAGAAGTGTTACGATGCGCCCATGTATGTATCTTGACTGCTTGCTGATCTTTATTGGTGGTAATGTGTTCTTGTCCTCTGCAGACCCACTGAGTTGTGTGTATCACCTCTAAGTTCTTGTGGCCATTGCAACGTGTGATCAAACCCAACATAGATGCAGAGTGCCATGGGAGGAATGGCTGTTGCCAGAATAGGTAAAGGAGGGCGGGGGGAACATGTCTGACTCTTGCTTCATAGCCACAGGAAGCCAGAGGAGGTCCGAGATGCCCGTGCACCTCCATTGCTGTTTATTACAACTGCTGCTGCTGCTGCTGCGACTGCTGCCATTACAATTAACCATTGCTGTGTGAAATGTCCGGTACAATGATCTCCGTGTAACAGGAAATATATATATGTATATCCTCTCGCTCTTATTTTTTAACTTACTATTCGTAAGCTTCATGATTCCTCTTGTCTCTGATAATCAGACACTTGTTCTTTGACCACACTGTTCAGAGAGAAAATTGGTCTCCTTTTCTTGAGTTCTGTGTGATTTTGTCCTCTTTGGGTTTATATTTTTTGTTTGTTTGTGTTTGTTTAAGTTGGATCATTTTTTTTCTTACTGTTTTAATCCTTTCTGTTTAATTCCTTTCTGTTTGTTACTGTTTTAATTGTTGCTGTTTTAATCCTTTCATTGGGAACTCATACAACTCTTATCACAATCCATACATAAGTCCATTGTGTGTCAAGCACATCTGTACATCCTCTGCCCTCGTCATTCTCATAACATTTGCTTCTATCTAAGCCCTTGGCATGGGCTCCTCATTTTTCCCCTCCCTCCTTGTTCCCCTGCCCTAAATCCTTGAAAATTTAAAAATTATTATTTTGTCATATCGTACACTGTCCAATGTCTCCTTTCACCTACTTCCCCATTGTCCCCAGGGAGGAAGTTATATGTAGATCTTTATAATCGGTTCCCCCTTTTTATCCCACCTTCCCTCAACCCTCCCAGTGTCACCATTGTCATCCATGGTCCTGAAGGGATCATCTGTCCTGGATTCCCCATGTTTCCGGCTCCTATCCAAGTGCTTGTCTACTGACAGGCATTTCATCCCTGGGTCGGGAATTCACACAGCAAATGCCAACAGAAGTCCTGGAGCTGGAGTCACCCCTGCCGGTTTTCGTGATGCAAAAAAAAATGTGCACTTTCAATGTAGAAGCACCATGGCAACGATTGTTGCCAGAAGCAGCGACTGTTTTTCTGGGGGAGGAGTGGACCCTGCACTCTGTGCCAGTTGGTTTTACTGCTCCCTCGCACAAGGCTTCTCGGGCTCCCTGTGCACCTCTCCAACTGGAAGTGAAATCTGAAGTTCAGGGAAATGCTTGGCTGGCTGGCAGGCAGGCAGCTCACGTTTTGCCAAAAGTCAAGTATCTGAAAGTAAGATTTCAACCTGCTGTCTTGGCACTTGCTCCTTCCAGCTTTTACTTCCTATCCCAAAATTAGAAAGTTCCTTTGAAAAATAAAAGGTAAAAGCGAAGCAATTCCTTGGCACTGATCAACATGCAGAGGCCCATGCACGCACTTTTAACTCCCTTCTGTGAGTCAGAAGCAGCTCGAGACATCGGAATTTGAATCACATGCAGGGTAAAATGCATTCCCATACAAGGCACTCTGGTGGCGCTATTGAGCAAGTGTTGGATTGCCTAGGCAAAACCTGAGGTTCAAATCCACTAACTGCTCCTGGGGAGAAAGATGAGGCTGTCTGGTCCTGTAACAGATGCACAGCCTCAAAAATCCTGTAGAGGGTTACATTGTGTCTCAATCTACTTGATGTCCATAATTTTGATCTCCAGATTTCGAGAGCTGCTTGGGTAGAAAGAAATAGTTATTGTGCTATAAATGGCTAGATAGTGAAGGGCAACTATTGCAGGCTACTGTTGAGACACCAACCATGACATGCAAAGTCTTCCAGGTACAAAGAACAAGTAGAGTCCCTGAAAGATGCTGTGTTAGCCCGGGTAGACTAGAGAAACAAATTCATAAACAAGCATATGGATATAAGGGAAATATTTATATGCAAGAGGAATGGAATATTGAGAAAGCACCCCCAACCTAGTCCAGTCCAAAGTCATAAGTCTGATACCAGTCTATAAAGTCTCCTTCCTACTCACGAAGTGGGTGCAATGGCACCAGGACAATCACAGACCAGTGGTTGCAGAGTCTTGTGTGTCCAGTGGCAGTAGAAGCATCCCGGCGCTGGCAGGGGTTTCCCCATGGCTCTTCATTCCCAGGGCTCAGGGGCCACCATCAGTATCCAGTGGCGGTAGAAGCATCTCAGCGCAAGCAGGGGTCTCTCTGTGGCTTTTCCGGCTTCAGAGGTCTGGTTCCATCAGGGTAAACCCATGTGGCTTCTCCTCTGGCTCCTCCAGTTTCTAAGGCTCAAGGTCTATGCTGCCATCTTGTCTTGTCAGTTAAGCATCTTCCAGGGTCTGAGTCAATGGTCTCTCATCTCCATGAAGGAAATTCCACGAGACTTCTCAGATTTCTCAGATAAAGTCATGCCCACACAGAGGTCTCATTGGCTATCTCCAGATAGACAAGCTAGACTCCACCCCTACACTCTTAGTTAAATTGGCACCAGAGTACACGTGACTGCCACAGATGCAAATCCATGTTGTCTCCCATTCCCTTGCATACAGGGTTTCTCTATCTCCATACTTTTCTTGATTTTTGAACATGTTTTGATGTAACCCTGTAAGATGGGTTCTTTCTCTGAAACTAGAGGTGGTTCCATGGTGAGTGTTCATGATTTCATGCTAGCTCCCATTCTGATTCATTGGGCCCATCTTCCAGAAGTTGTAACTTCTCAGGGCTAGATTTGCAGACTCTAGGGACTTGATAGGCTATGGGGGTCCTGGAGCAGTGCCCTCATCTAGTCCATTGTGCTTCTCTATGAACTTATCACCCTCCGTTCCAGAATGGATTCAGAGAGTCCCAACTCCGTGTCAAAATTTAGTAGGAATCCATGAATCACCAAACGGCAAGCACTCATTTTCAGAGGAAGTGTCGAACTGAGTTCTAGGGAGAAAAAGCAGTTTGTCCATGCCCATCTAAAAATTTTGGCACAAATCTGGAGTTAAGAATGAAGAGCTCTCCTCAGATTGTTCCTCTTCCTGTTACTAAGCAGTGGTAATTTACTGAGCAGTGGCTTAGGTGGACATGCCCTTCTATAAAGAATGTCAAGGTTGTGGTAGTTACATCATCTAGTGTCAATTTGGAACTCCAGGGGATTAAGGGTGAAGGGGTGGAGTTTAGTCTACCAAGTGGATCATTGTCAATGAGGTCTCTGTGTGGGACTTTCTCCGGACAGTGCTGGGAAATCTGGTATTTCTTTCTCAGAGGTGAAAGACAGTCTCTCTCTGTTCACTCCCTGCGAGACATCCCTGAGGAGAAGCAACATGGACCTATCCTGATACAGCCAGAACCCTGGACCTGCATAAGCCACATGGAGACCCCACCAGCACTGAGATGCTCACAACATCACTGGATCAAAAGACTTTCTACCTACTGGCATGTGATGGTCCTGCATTTGGCATCATTGCATGTGTTGTGGGAATCTGAGGAGGACTTTATACATTGGTACTAGACATGTGAGATAATAGTGGACTTATGAACTTGATCTGGATTGGACTGTTTTATCCATGTTCAATTACTCTTATATATTAACTTCATATACATACATATGTTCATCAATTTGTTTCTCTAGTCTACCGGACTAACACAATGATCTGTTTTCTCAATATTCAATTACTTTTATACATAAACCTCATATACATAAGTATGCTAATGAATTTTTCTCTAGTCCACCAGGCAAACACAATGATCTGTTCTCAAACGAACTGCAAATGTCAAATGGTCAATAGCAACTTAAGCATCTTAAAAGATTTTCATCCATGCCCACTGAAACAACTTCTATTTCTAGGCAGATGGCACATACATCTATGCCAAAACCCTCCCTCTCCATCGAGGCTCACCTCATATTTTGTATAGAGTACTATTCTTCAATACTCAATCAATGTATATTTAATGAGCAAGATGCTCATCACTCTTCTAGGAGCAGTGAAGACGGGGGGAGGGGAGGGGGCGGAAATACTGTCAATGCAAATGAATAAAGGTTTCTGCAAAGAGGAAATTTGCAAAGAAGAAGCTCAAAGGTGTTGAATGCCAAAGTGGTATTGAATCTGTAAGTGCTCGTGACTGTTCACAAGCAAGTTGGAGGGTTGAGATTTTATACCATGTCTCCCTGAAGAGTGTCTTATATCACATTGGCAGTTCAAGGGGAAAAACTCTTGACACATCAAAATGAAATGCCCTTTACTTTGCTTAAATACTCAGTGTGTGAGTTTAATTTGCACTAAAGGGGAGGACAGGGCGAAGCCATTTGCAGTCAGAGCTCATAAAACCCCATGAGACACTACTTTCTTTCTTGGTGGAAGAATGGCTAAAAGTTAAAAGAGGATTATGGCTACTTGTCTGTGAAGCTTTCTGCTGAGGGAGAATTTTTTCATGTGTGTTTTATATCCAAATGGAGCTGTGGGTATCCTTAAAAAAATGGTGTTGTCTCTAGCATTAACTGCTTCCAGGCTCCATAAGGATGATTTATCACTCAAGGTGGGGAAAGAATTTTGATTTAGTGGCAAGAAGAAAAGTCCTTCTTGAACTAATCTTGAACTTTGTCTGACTTCCTTTCTTTAATGAATGAAGTACCACCTCCCATTCCTGCTTTTTTCAGAATGTCATACATTAATAAAGCACTCTCATTGTCCTGCACAGAGAGGGGGGCAAGTCCCTTTACCTCCCTGTTATTGATGAAAAAGAAAGTGTCAGAGAGGTTAAGTGACTTGTTCAAGGTTATGCAGCTAGTTAAGTGTCAGGCCTGGATAAGGAAGAACCGGAAGTCTTCCCAGATTTCACAAGACACTCTTTGGTGACACGTGGATGTCTTGGAGTTAGAAGAGAGTGGAGGTGGGGGTGGGATTGGGGAAAGGGGGGCGGGGACACGATAAAATAAAAGAGCTAGGACTAATGGACATGTACTCAGTTAGCCCAGGTGTCCTGAAAACTAAAGCCTGGGGAGAGAAAACCCGCTCGATTTTTATATCTTTGAAAGCTCCCGCTGGTGTCCTATGAAATGAAAAATTAATGAACACCTGTAAAATATTTTATTGCCCAGCTCTTTGGGGCCACAACTTAAAGTTAATGTTAGTTTCTTATCTTAATAGCTGCTCCCAATGATGTTCCCAATGAAGTGAATGCAGATGCTGGGTAATTTGGAGGAGACCAACGAGACCAGGAGGACACGTTCCGCGTGCTCACTCAGCAGCCCTGGAATATGCAAGGAGCGCTCCAGGAGCAGTTCCTGCCAGGAGGGAGGTGTCTGAGGTCACTGGATGCACACCAAGTCTCTCCTTAAGAATAACATCCTCTGTCTCCTAGCCTTCTGAAAAAAACACGTGTGGACTCCTTAGTCATGGTAGAACAGAATTTCATGATCCCAATATCTCTCACTGAGTTGCTCTCCCAGCCTCAGGTTTTTACCAAAAGGTTCCCGAGACTGGACTGTTTGCCCCAGTCCTGGGAAGGGAGCTGGATGACACATTCTGCTCAGATGGCTGTGATCCTCATCACAGGAATTTGGAATGAGGGGTGAAAATGTCCTAAGTCTGAGACTGAAGCTCGTTTTTCGTCATCATCCTACAAACCCTTCCCATCGCGCCTTGATTTCTTCTCGGGGAGTTCAGTCTGCACCCAGTCTTCAGTCTTTCCTCTCTCTAGGAACCAGGACCTCCCCCCACCTCCGGGCGTGTTGGTTTTTCCTTCTTTTTAAAAAATTGTTCTTTCTTCTTCTGAGCAGAGACATAGTTATTTCTGTGGACAGGGTTGACGAAGGAAATGTGTGGGAGTGTTTTCTGGCATGGGTTTGAAAATTATTCTCATAAATTAGCCTTAACGACTGCAGAATTCCACCAATGCAATGAGTATTTCATGTTGAGCTCAGATCAGACCCTCATGGGTGTCCATTCTGCACCTATCAGTTTTGGAAGTGCGATGTCAAGGATGCTGAAGGATTGAAGAAATCCAAAGGTTTTCAGTAATCTCTTTTTGTGTAAAAATGTGCAAAATATTAATACATGATGTACATTATGAAGCATATCTACAGAAAGCAAGCTACAGAAAATGCAGACTAAAGATAAGCTGTATAAATGGCAATGTTGTATGTTCCTGTCCTTCATTGAATTATCTTATGAAAGCAGTTCTCAACTTGTGCGTCATGACAGGTTGAACAATCCTTTCACAGGGGTCACCGAAGACCACCAGAAAACACATATTTCCAATGGTCTTAAGAACCAAGACACTGCTCCTCTACCCATATCCAGGGGGGTCCACCCACATGCAGATACACCCACATACTAGTACCCAGTGTGAAGACTGTTACCCACATTACACCATGCTTCAAGACAAAATTTCATTTGTCACTAGAAATAAACATTTCATAATATATAATGATATATGGTTTTGCGATGAATCACTATGCTTTAATGGTGTTCAATTTGTAGCAATGAAAACACATCCTGCCTATCAGAGATCTACCTGATGGTTCATCACAGTAGCAAAATGACAGTGGTGATTTAGCAACAAAAATAATTTTATGGCTGGGGGTGGGTCACCACAACATGAGTAGCTGTATAAAAGTCATGGCATTAGAAAGGTTGAGGGCTACCTTCCACATCCAAAGTCTTAGAATGCTCTTTAGTCTGCCATGGGATGAAAAGAACTGGATGGTGCCCTGCTAAAGGAGACTGAACAATTTGATCATCAAAGGTTTTATAGAAAGGTCTGATTAAAGGGGACAAAATTCCTTGCTGGATTTTGGACTCTAGACTCAGACCTATAAGGCTGAAGGAACCATGGAAACAATTTCCCTGGGATGATCTCTAAACTATCGCCTGAAGTAATTTTAGAACCAGGAACAGGCTTGCTTAACTAGTCAGAAATGGGTGACTTGAACATTAAGCCGTGTTAAGATCTACGTATCTGGCATCAAATGAGCAAGTTAACAAGCAGCGATCTGTAGCTCAGCGGTTCTCCACCTTCCTGATGCCATCACCCTTTCATACAGCTCCTCATGTTATAGTGAACCTCCCCTCCCCAACCATAAAATTATTTTTATTGCTACTTCATCACTGTCATTTTGCTACTGTGATGAATCGGGTGACCCTGTGAAAGGGAGATTTGACACCCAAAAGGGTCATGACCCACAGGTTGAGAAACACTGCTGTAGGTGTAGATGAGAACCTTGGTGAGGCGGGGGGAGGATAACGGGTTTATGTCACAGGAGGAGGACCCACTCAGAAAAGGAGAGTGAGAAGGTTGTGGGACTTGAAGAATGTCACTAGAGTCAGTGATTTGCATGCGAAGGGGAATTTGCTGTGCATATTTACAATAGCAATTCCCTTATGAGTTCACCATCATCTTCTAATTGGCACTTTCTCTCTGGTTGCCCTCTTGAGAGATGGTGCTTTTTGAAGCCATAAGGAGATTTTGTCTCTCATCCAGACACTCGTTTCAAATGACAGCATTTTAGATGAAGTCTTCATTTCAGGCAATATTTCCCTGAAATAATTTCTTGGTGGTTTGCACCACTTCGTTTTACAATGATAACCACGGCTTTGTCTTGAGAAAGCACATTTTGGATTTTGTCAATCACAGCCTTACCTCTGGCCCTTGCTCAATAGAAGCAGATTGCAATGCAAAGCCCCTATGTCCTTACACATTAGAAAAAGGTTTATTCATGAGCTTTGATTCAAAGGTTAATTTTGATTGTCGAGGTCTCTGTCACATTTATAAGCAGGTGAGGGCTGTTTTCAGAACACATAATAACTTAATAAGGTAAAAAAGAGAGAGAGAGAAAACCTCTTGTTACCCTCTGCCATAATTCTAATCATATTTTTTTTTAATAGTCAGGGGGAAAGACATTGTCATTCTGTCTGAATCCTTTCCGCTTTCTCTCAGGACACGTTTATCTTTCTTCTCATGAATCAGGCCCAGCCTAGCTGGTGGGCATTTTGGAAGTATCCTTGATGGGCTCCGAACCCAACAGATTGGGTATCATTTAGGGGAGGGTTGCTCCAAAAAAGACTCAGTTAACAAGAAAATTGACCCGTCAACTTTTAGTTCTCTTGGGAAAACTAGACCAGATGGATCCAATAGGGCCTCAGGGGATTCAAGCCAACCAACCAAGCCATCTATCAGTTACCACAGTGTCAGTTCTGACTCCTGACAGCCCCTTGTGCTGCACAGCAGAACTGCAAGCCATCAGGCTTATCAACCTAACCTCCGGTCCTTTAAGCTCATTCAGACGCATAGCAATGTCCTATAGGCTGTCCGTCTTTATGGGAGTAACTGGAGCATTGGAAGCACCAACTTTGTGGTTAACAAGTGAATACACCACTAGGGCTTTTGATTATCAGTGACACTTAACCATTTTCACTGTCCAGAGAATCCTTTCAGACACTGGGGGAGCAGTTGAGGGGGGGAGCAAAAACCAAAAGAGGCTCTACTGCCAGGGAGTTGATTCCAATTCATTGTAACCCTATATAGATGTACAAGAGCAGACACGGCCTCATCTTTCTGCAGAGGAACAGGTGATAGGCTTAACCCAATGACCTTTACATTGGCTTGCAAGAGCCTACACCACAAGGTTCATGGCTCCAAACCAAAGAAAACTAGGGAGCAGGAAACACTGTCTAACACTGGATGTGGCAGTCATCCAATCTGGTGTCAATTAAGAGTGCAGGGGTGTAGTCTAGCCATCCATCTGGAGATATCCAATAAGACCTCTGTGTGGGCATGGCTTTATCCTGAGAATTCTGGGAAATCCAGCTGCCTTTTTCCCTTGGAGGTGAGAGACTCACCACTCAGTCCCTTGGAGACACCCTACTGACAAGACCCAACACTTACTCCCTGGGAGACACTGCAGCTGACAAGACACATGGCAGCATGCTGATAGAACCTGAGCCCTGGAAACTGGAGGAGCCACAGGGAGACCCCTGCCAGCGCTGAGATGCTTCTACCACTGTTGGATACACAAGACTCTGCACCCACTGACCTGTGATTGTCCTGGTGTCATTGCATGTGCTTCATGAGTCTGAAGAGGACCTAATAGATTGCAATCAGACACAGGGGCTAATATTGGATTTATGACCTTGAACTGGACTGGGCTGGGATATTTTCTCAATGTTCAATGGCTCTTGTATATAAACCTCTTTCTTATACACATCGGCATGTTTATGGATTTGTTTCTCTCATCTACCCAGCCTGACACACTGTACATGTGAGAGACAGAGAGCAAGCAGGAATCCCTGGTAGAAAGTGGAATGGGCTACCTCTCACACCAGATGAGCGCTGGCAGAGATCCTGCAGTTCCAATAGCTCGCATAGCACACTACTAGTTCAGATTGTTTTCTTATCCATTATCTCCTTCCCTTTATTCTCAGTACCCCTGTGAATTTTGTGAAAGAGGAAACCAAGTTATAATTATAAAGAAGGACATTACATACCAGAAAAACAGAATACAATTCCCCAAATCACAGACAGGAATATAAAAAGTAGAACTGGTCTGAGGACCCAGGTTCCCTCAACCTCGTTTGGTGCACTGCACAAGACAGTATTTCTCAAATCAGTGGTTCTCAACCTGTGGATCCTAATCCCTTTGGGGGGGGTCAAATGACCCAGGGGTCAACTGATTCATAACAGTAGCAAATTCAGAGTTTTGAAGTAGCAATGGAAGTCATTTTATGTTTGGAGGGGTTGGGTTTCACCACAGCATGAGGAACTGTATGAAAGGGTTATGACATGAAGAAGTTGAGAACCACTATTCTCAAATGATTCCTGAAATTGGGGTGGGGGCGCTCTTAACAGCAACAGAATGGCCCTTGGACATTGAGATATGTAGGCCAGAGTTAAGAGGCCTGAGAAAACAGGAAGAAGTTTATGCATCACTGTGTGTCATTTTTATTTTCTTCATAACTCCCTCAAACATCTCAGGAGCTTACAGTATCCTCTTACTTGTAGGTTAGTATTATGCCTACAGCTATGAGGACTTGCCTGGTATGAGGACTAATTCTGTACCAACTTGGCTAGGCCAGGACTCTCCCATGATGCAGTCTAATTTAATGTGGTCCTCTCCACGATGGCATCTTCTTTGAGCTCCCAAACAGTTATGGGAAGATTGTAGGTGATGTCTAGCCCTTTGGTCAGGCCATTGCCTTGGTAAAGTTGAAAGGAAAATCTGCTTAACCATGTGGGCTACTACTACTTAAGTAGACTCTAGGGTAAGCTTGCCCCTTCTCCTCCTGGCTGGTCCAGATCTTACATCTGATTTGCCATATGGCCTGCCAACCCTGGGAGCTCTCAGCAGTCTACTGACCTTGGAGTCATTCATCCCTGCAGCCATGAGATTGTCTTGCTGACCTTGTATTCATCTGCCTCTGCCTTTGGTCATTCTACTTTCTGACTCATCAGCGAGAGTAGCTGCATGAGTCAAGAAAAACCTCCTACTTAATATCTGACGGATAGCCTTGAACTAAACTGGAATGAATGAAGCACTGCTATGACTGTGATCCATTTTCTTGGTGCACAAGTGTATATACACGTCCATTTTTTGTTGAGTGCCATCAAGTTGGCCCTGACCCATGGAGACCCTACGCACAACAGACAGAACACTGCATGGGCTTGCACCATCCTTACAGTGATTTCTATGGCTGCAACCATAGATACAACCACTCTTGTCGATTCATCTCATGGAGGCCCTCCTCCTTTTTCACCAACCCTCCACTTTAGCAAACGTGATGACCTGCCCGAGGGACTGGTCTCTCCTGACAACATGCGCAAAGTACGTAAGATGAAGTCTTGCCATCCTTGCCTCTGAAGAGCACTCTGGATTGACTTCTGCCCATACAGAATGGTTTCGTCTTCTAGAGAGAACTGATATAGTGATCAAGATAGAGATATCACTGATCTCTTGGTTTTGCTTCGCTAGACAACCCAGACGAACACAGCGAACGGTATCGGCTGGCCTTGACCCTAGGTTGTGTGTTGGGTTCAACTATGCTCCACATCTTGCCGCCTCTCCTGCAACAACAGCTACGCACAACATGTTCTGTTCATGGAAGTAAAAGAGTGCAAGAGGGGCAAGTGAAAACAAGCAATGCCCTTTAGCCCTGGCTTCCCGCTAACTAGCAGGTCTCACCTCCTACTTTATTCCTTTGACTGGAGCACGTCATGTAGCGGTGCTCAAAGACAGAAGAATAAAATCTCTATTTGGCATGCTTGGCTGTTCAGCAAAGAAAGAGTGAAAAAATGGAAAGAAATGATCCAACCAATCTTAGCTTTCTCGCTCATTCACAATAACTCACCTTCCCCCACATGCAAAATAGATTCAGCTCCATGATAATTCTCCCCAGAGCTTCATCTGAATCCAAGATTGGGCTCCAATTCCCAAATCTTCTTGGAATCTTCTTGATTCCAATTTCAATTCCGGATCTTCTTGGCCTGGAGACTAAGAAACCAGAAAGACAAGTTACTCGCCCACTTCTGATGTCTACACTCCTCACCACTTAGCTAGAAATCACTCCCCTCTGAAACGTCAGGAATGCGAGGCACATAGATGTCACCAATCAATGCTTATTCTAAGATCCCACTGGGAGAATGCTGCCAAGTCATAGTGACTGGTGATAGTCTTTGATTTCACCCAGTGATGCATGTGGGGAACAACTTCCAGCACAATCTCTTTCATTGTTCTTAATTACACCTCCCAGGAGGTCCTGCCTTTCCCATCATTTTTCAAAACCACATAGAAAGAGGGCACTTTCACCTTTCTGGTGGCCGAACAACTTTCTGCAGATAATTCTTTGTCTCTTTTTTTGATTGGTAGTGCCCTTCAGTCTTCAAATCCTCCCACTCACTTTTTAATTAAGACTGGCAATGCTTTTGTTCATACAATTATTTTTAGAACGTTAAGCACGTGGGACAATCCCACATACATGCCAGAATGACCCATTATTCTTCTTGGACTTGGTTAGCTGTATGGATTTAATGTAAGTCCTTTGAGTTGAATAGACTTTCAGAAGAGCCATAACTTTAATCTTTTTAGAAGCACTTTTCCAGCTGAAATTTTCTATAGGGACGTTCTTAATATTTTTGGAAGTCTTAGCAAAAGTATAAGCACCAAGGTTGTTATTCAGGGTTTGCCTTGGGGTTGTATTTTAATGACAGGGCCTGGATTTTCCATCTCTCCCTAAGGCAGTGTCATCAGGCTACATCTTTGATTTGATTTTAAAAATAAATCAGTGTCCTTTTCCAACCCCGCATGTTTCAAGCATCTGAGACCTCTATTTTGTGTGAAAGTTGGCAGTTTCTGAGTTCCTTTCTTTCCTTGCCCAAAGAACTAGCTCATTCTATCAAACTCTCTCTCCTAGCACTAAAAGTTATTATGAATGATTTCCCCATGTTCCATGTTATCACAAAGGGCAGTTTTAACTGATGGCTTATCAATTGTATAATATGGGTCACTATGCTTCTGTACTTATTTTGTTTTTTAACCAATGTCCAGAAAAAATATATAAATACATAAAAATAATAATGAAAAGGAAAAAAACTGTAATTAGTTCAAAATCTGTTTGTGGACCTCTAGAAGTGACCTGTGGTGGAGTCGAATGGGGTTCCATGCCCTTGGCCCCAAAGTCTATCCTTGGTACTCCCTCAAGACCTCCATGCTCTGCTCCCCCTGCTCCTCTGCTGCACTCCCCTAGTCTTTTCCTCTGTGTGGTGGGGTCAGACCAGGTGCAATCCTGACACCGTGTCTCCATTATTGTCCCCCATAGGGCCACGAGTCAGCAAGGGACGCCGTGTCTCATAGTGGAGCTGGCCATCTGGTCCTCTCTGTGTGCTGACAATTCTGAGTGGAGAGATCGGCCTCAAGGCTTGGTGGACCAGGATGCACTCCACTCTGTCTTCCTCCCCCTTTGCTTGCTCCCATGTGTTCTGGTCAGGCCTGTCCCTTTCTCCCAAGCTTTAGTGCTGTCCTCTGAAGTAAATTCTTTGGGACAGAGGCGGGGGGGGGGGGGGGGGGGGGGGGGGGGGGAGGAGGGAAGGGAGATGGAGAGCAGTCCACATGGTTGGGATTGAGGGTGGGCTCTCAGACCCCTCCACCGGCTCCCTGCTCCATACCTTCATATTGCATTCTCATCCAACAACACCAGGTTGAAGTCTGGGCCCTCTTTCCCTTCCCTTGGGTGGGTTAGTACCCTCTTCCCTCATGACATATTTCTATCTTCCCCTCCCCCTACTTTTTAATTTGTCCCCATAAGTAACCCTGGATTTGGTCTGACCCCTGCCATATTACCTGAACTTCACCCCAGAAATTTCCAGACACAGTAACCTTTTCCCCTATGCTGCTTTTGCATTTTTTCAAAGCTTACCTCAGTGGATGCTTGTTGTACTTGACCTTCTCCACTTTTATAATAGCTGTTCCTGTATTATTATTTAATTAACTACCTCTTATCTTCCAACCTAATACTGCCCCGTTAGATTCTGTTACAGGCAGCCGCATTCTACTTCTTTATAAAAGATGTTGTATTAGTCAGTGTTTGCTGCTTGACAACCAAAATTGAACCCTCAAAGGCTAGCACAATGTGCACCTATGTTTCTTGCTCATGGTGTTTGGGGTGTGCTTCGTATGGCTTCAGGGTGAGGGCTGGGGTCTGACTTGAGCATGTTCTCCAAGGGCATCAGGGTGGAACAACTGGTAGAGCATAGTTTGTAATGTCTGTGTTCTATCTCCCAGTTGGGTGGGTGCTATCTGGGTGGGAGGGGGTGGTCTTAAAAAATAGCAAGTGGCCATCTCACATACAACTCTTGGCCTCTACTTCTGAATGAAAGAGAGAGTCTACAAGGCTAATCACCCACCCAAACCAGCACCTCCTTGATGTTAGAATCTGAAGAATTAGTTGTTGCCTGGCTCCCACTCCTGATCACAACAGAATGATCCTGTCAGAAGGGATGGGAAATGTCACAGAACAGTGCAGTCGTCAGAGTGAGAATCAGACAGACATAAAAGGTCGGACTGCATCTGCAGTGGCTGAGCGGGTTGCCTGCCATTCACAGCAAGGACAGGACAAGCTATAGTTGCCCACAGGGTTTGCAAAACTGTGACCTTCACAGAGGCAAGCTCCCATTTTATCCTGTGGCATGGCTCTTGAGTTCCTCCGCTGGACCTTTTGGTTAGAAGCCGATGCTCAACCACTGTCCCGCTGGGGCTCCTTCAGAGTGACGCCACGCCTCTAGACACCCCAGGAGAGAAAAATCCCTCCGCCACCGTACTGCAGACATGGCCAGAGCATGCACCACCACTGAAACCCACCCACTAGCCGTGAGTGGAGGCAAGGATGTTACTCTGCCATGCCATACGTCGTCTGGTAGGCGGAAGGGCCAGCGGGACAGCTGTGCACTTCATCATGTTCTAATATAATTGTTCGATGGCTGCTTAGCCCCCAAAGACGCCAAGTCACATTGACATTCGGCGATTATCCTGTGGCTTTGTGTAATCGTGGCACTGTGCCAAGTGCCCCTCAGGTAGTTTCTCCCCAGATGGAAATGCAGACATGCCCAAAACTGTCCCTGGAGCATTGCAAGACCTTGTGCTCCTGCAGACGTCCGACGAGATGGATTCTCTGGTCATGGACTCTGAAGACGCCTTTCATTCTTGTCTGAATTTTGCCTGAATCAAATGGTGTCCTTTTTGAAACATGGCGTGGCATAGTCTTTGTCTTCCAGCAACACCATTGTGAGAAGGACTGGCCCCGGGGTGGGGGTGGGGGGACGGGAGAGAGTCTTCCTTTGACGCTCTGTACAACAGTTGCCTGTATCCACTGCGCCAGGCAGAGGTGACCATGAGTTTTAAGCGTTGGTTCTTTCATCAAATACCTTGGCTGCGTTTCACCGGTGTCAGACCCACAGTGATCATGACTGCAGTGGCGCTACCAAGGAACGAACGAACGAAACCTTCTGACTCACGGGCATGCTGGAAGCCAGAGCAGACTTGCCACACAGAGCTTCCTGGCTGCAAGGCGGACACAAGCAGACGGCCACACCTTCCCATGGAGCGCGGGGTGGGTATGAACGGCTGATTTTCCAGTTTGCATCAGAACGCTTCACCATGACGCCCCCCCAACCCCCAGGACTCCTTGATGAGGCCACAGTGGTCCATAAAGAGTGATCCAGTATTGGAAATGTCCCTGAAAACTTTGCAGGAGAGACTTAGAGTCCCAATTATTTTCATCATAGTACTAAGGAGTGGTTTGGTTTGGGGGCACTTCTGTTAATAACAGGGAATGATTTTATGCTCGTTGTCTTAAATTATTGCTAAATGATATAGCTTCAAATAATATGTCAGCCTTTTTACAGACTTAATTTACAATATGATCAAAATCAATAGGCATAATGTACACAAACAGAAGCCAATAATTGTG
Source organism: Nesogale talazaci (assembly GCA_004026705.1). Classification (NCBI taxonomy): domain Eukaryota; kingdom Metazoa; phylum Chordata; class Mammalia; order Afrosoricida; family Tenrecidae; genus Nesogale; species Nesogale talazaci. Next base: position 98,767 of record PVJH01003627.1, on the reverse strand, counting down.
CTCTCAACATGTTCAAAGATGCAAAGGATCCTAAAACAAGCAGATTGACCTAAGTGTGATCAAAAGTCACAGTCAGAGGAGAGAGAGGGTGTATTTCAACTTCAATTCTGAACATGTGATTCTCTCAGAACTCAACCTCCCTGACCTCTGGTTGCAGCATAGTGTGTTATGCATTCAGCCACTAACCAGAAGGTCAACAGTTCAAAAATCACCAGACCTTCCCAAGGAAGAAGGATGAAGCTTTTCTATTGCTGTAAAGATTTAAAGTTTCAGATACCCACAGTGGTACTACTACCCTGTCCTACAGGGGCACTGTGAGTCAAAATTGAAGCAATTGCAGTGAGTTTGGGTTTTTTAGTTTGACCAAGGGCTGGGCATAGGAAAATGTTTACTCTTGGCCAAAGGGTGTTTGGAAGTGAATTGCTGAGACTCTCTGGTCAGCCCAAGGGAGGAGAATTCTCACCCTCAGAGATATTTGTGGGTGAGCCCTACAAAGACATTGGGTACCAGGGCTGCATGGTTACGTGTTCATATCTGGACTGAGTTGGCTACAAGAACCCCAGGAACTATCCTCTAAATTGATCTAATCTGTAATAGCATCCATATCCCAATCTGATTCCCTTTCCTGTTTCTTCATCCTGCCTGCTCTGATTCACAGCCAATCGTGATTTTGTAAAAGAGCTCTGGTGGTCTAGTGGTTACACATGGGACTGCTAACTGCAAGGCCAGCAGTTCAAAACCACCAGCCTCCCCATGGGAGGAAGATGAGGCTTTCTACTCCTATAAAGAGTTATTGTCTTGCAAATCCATGACCACAGTTCTACCCTGTCCTATAGATAATGTCGCTATGAGTGGGCATGAACTCAATGGCACTGAGAGAAGGAGGGAGTGAATGATCATTTCGTGGCAAATTCCTTTGTCTCCCTTGTTCTGTGTCATTAGTCTAGATGCTGTGAATCCTCTGGGCAGTCTCATGCCTTCCTACTAACAGTCTTTCTCATCCAGTGATTGGTCTTTGTCTCATATTTGTCCTAAGTCTTAATAAAGAGGGTTGTGTTAGTCCAGGTAGATTAGAGAAACATTCATTAACTCGCAAGTATTTGCAAGAGAGAATTTCATATGAAGAAGTAATTATGTATCAATGAGACACCCCAGCCTAGATCCAGTCTAAAAGTTTGATATTAGCTCATATGTCCTAGATGAGCCCACACATTCCTCTTCAGACTCACAAAATGCACGAGATGATGCCCAATGCAGGAAGATCACAGGCCAGCGGGTGGGATTTCCTGTGGGCTGATTGGCAGCAGACGCATCTCCAGGGCTGTGGCTGTCATCAGCATGGCTCCATGTGAATTGTCAATGGGAAGGTGAAGTGGGAGGAGGAAGGGGAGTTCCAGACTCCTCATGAGAAGGTCACGCCCACAAAGAGGGATCACCAGGCTGTGATCTGATGGACAGGATAGACTCCACCCCTTCATTCTTTTTATCAAGTTGGCATGAAATTGTATAACAATACATGGTAAAACTTAAAAAGACTGCAAAGGATCCGGAGACACACAGCGTGAGAACTGTTGTGGAAGGAAATGAATGAGACATTGATTTTTCCCTATTGGAGGCTTCACCAGTTCATCATCAGTTGGCAGATGGATTAGTAATATCCCCCTGTTGCATGTGCCACCTCTGTTATCCTACTAGAAATTCATTTCCCAGAATTCCTTGACAGAACAAGTCCAGAGGACACACTGCCAAGAGGAAGCATTCGCACAAAAGGTGAAAAACAGGCAGAAGTCGAATCATCATTGGATGGGACAACAGACATGGGATTTTTTAGGAGCCCTGAACAGTCCCGTAATGACCGATTGCAGTAACTCACACACAGATGTTTCCTGTGGTTTCTGAGACATTCTGCTACTCCTGAAGCTGGGGTGACACCAGCACATGCATCTTCTACCCTTTCATTTTCTTCTAACTTTTAACTTTCCTGATTTATCCCTCCTCTTCTCAGAGTACCTAGAGAGACTTGCTTTGGTGAACTAAGTTACTCTTTAATTGAGGAGTCAAATAAGAATGAAAACTATTAGTAAATAAGCAAAATGCACACCAGCATTGGCAAGTGTCATCAGAAAAAGGAATCACGTGTTGTAACTCAGAATCAATAAGATAGGTTACAGGCTTTACTTTAGTTTGATCATGTGTTGAAATATATGAGCACTATATAGGCTGTGTTGATGATTTTATATCTACACATGTATGTATGTATAAGTATGTGTATATGTTAAGGTGACCAGGTGTCCCACTTTTTAACAATTTAACAATGTCCTGCAGCATTTAAAAATTAAAATAAATGTATTACAATACTGCTTTTGCATTCTATGAACATTTTTGTTGCTCCATATAGACCAAATTTTTAATCAAGAACCACCTCCTCCCAGCGCCCCTGGTCAATGGTGTCCCACTTAAAATCTGGTCACTTTAGTGTATTTTACATTTATATATGTATATTTACATATGTATATATAGAAAGGCATATGTTTGCTTTTGAACTTTCAAGACATAAGGAAATAGTACCCTAAATTTATATTGAAAACATAACATTGATTTTTTTTATGAAATTGATATCAGTGTACCTTGTCAAAATGATTTGTGAGTGTGTGATAAAATTTTACAGACTCTTACCATATGGTAATGTTTTACACAGAAAACCTTGGGAACATGATTTAGGATCTTGTTATACAGTGTCCTGATATCCATCACCGATTTGTCAATGTGATTAATTAGAATGCAAATTTCATATTAATTTTTATTTTAACTTCATGCAATCTTTCTATTTCATGAGATCAGGCAGAAACTCTAGAACATTCAACCTTTTAGGAAACATGCATACGGAATAGACAGAGTCCTTGAATGACCATAACATAAGGAAATAGATCATGCCTCAAATTTGCATAGGTAAGCAACACTTGCCATCAATAATTATTTAAAGACTTTACCAAACTTGTAGGAAAGGCATAATGTCACAATTATACTCTCAGATCAGATGACAATAGTGTGTGTGTGTGTGTGTGTGTTTATGCACAATAAAATTGCCAGTAACTAGCTGCTGTTGTTGAGGGAGGTCTGGTGGCGTGGTGAGACACATTTGGAGTGCTAAGCACAAATTTGATGGTTCAAATCCATCCACTTCTCTGCAGGAGACAGGGTTTTCTGCTCCCTTAAAGATGTTCAGCAGAGCTGAACCTTGGTGGCATAAGTGGTTGAGTGTGGGACTTTGGTCCGCGGGATTGGCAGTTCAAATCCAGCGGCAGCTCTCCGAAGCAGCGCTGGGTACCTCCCACGACCACCAGAGGGCAGTGATGCCCACCCCCACCCCCACCCCCGCCAAAAAGTGAAAGATGTTCAGGCTAGGAAATCTACAGGTGGCGTTCAACTCTGTCCTCTAGAGTAAGTCTGAGTAAGAATCAACTTGATGGCAAGGAGCTCCATTTTCGGTTTTGAGTTGCTCGAGACCCCATGTGGGTGTGGATGGGGATGTTTTCGTCAGGGTTTTCCCGGGCTGATTTGTCAGATGTGGATGGCTAGGCCTTTCTTTGAAGGCGCCTCTTAGGACATTCAGAACTCAAGTCTGTCTGATCAGCAGCCACGAGCGTAAACTATGAAGCAGGTGGAAACTTCACAGCATAGTTAGATTTCCTTCAAATCGGAAGCTGTCTTCTGACTAGACAAGAATGTGGCAGAAAGCTACAAACTTCTGTGTTGAAAGTCAAGTGGAAACCAGGTCATTTTTCAGATTCTAAAAAGAGAGAAGGCTGGTGACTTGCCCAAATACACGCCCCAGGGTTCAGGCGCTGTAAGGCAGACAGAGAGGCCCTGAACCACCAGCAGGAAACCAGGTCGCTGGGGATGAAAGGAACAGTAGATGTTTTCTTTTTCCAAATAAAATTTGCCATAATGTTGGAAACACTCTTTAATAATCACACCATCTTTCCTAGAAATCATTATGACTTCTTTCCACTCCTCAGGGAGAATTTTATCACTTGGGCGTTTTAGAGGGAGCTGTCTTTCAGGACCGTGCGAATGAATCAACTTGAAGGTGGGTTTTTTGCACTTTTAATTAGGAATTCTTTTTCTGGAAGGCTGCATGCTGCCATGGGATGGAATCTGGTGTCAGATCTAGTTTCAAATATCTGTAAGTTGCTTAATCAGTAGAGGCCACCCTTTTTTGTCCTATGGACATACTTGCAGTTGTTGTTGTTTATGTGTTGTTTTATGCTGCAGGTCTAAGAAAACAGTTTGGGGGGGTTTCCCCAATGATTTTATTGGGGGCTCTTAAAGTTCTTATAAATTAAATACATCATTTTATCAAGCATATTTGTACACATGTTGCCATTTCCATATATTTTCTACTTGAGCCCTTGGTATAAGCTTCTCTTTCCCCCTCCTTTTTTTATATATCATTTTATTGGGGGCTCATACAACATCCATTATGATCAGTACATACGTCAGTTATAGGCAGACCACACTCACACACTTGTTGTCAGCATGAAGACAGTTTTAAGGTTCAGGGAACTCTAATTCAACGATAGACATAAGTAACAGCAAGTTACTCCACTTCCTCATGCCCCAGTTTCCTGCCCAGCAGAGCAAACCTAACCACTAGACTTAACATTCCCTTAACCATCGATGAATGTTCAGCATCTTGACAAACACTGGAACATCATGAGAAGCCAGTGGCTGTCACACTGAGTCTATTTCAGGTTGATTCCATGTGTTTCCCTTAGGTTTTCCGTGCTTGATTTTTTTATTCCTACTATTCTGAAGTCAATTGCCAGGCCTTTCTTCCACATTGCCTCCCAATGGACTGGGTCCTTGAACGTTTGGCGATCAGTCAATTGCATTCATCATTTGCAACCCTCAAGGATCTCAGAAGATAGCAGTCATGGTCCTTGTCTGCCCACATCCCTTTGCAGGGCAGCTGGCAGCAGCCGTGGAGCAAAGCTGTGTCTGTCTCACCGTCTTCATTCATTGCGTCGTGTGCGTGGAGGGACTGTTTAAAATGCCGAGAGTTGAGCCTGCTACCAAGTGTCAGGGTTGGAATCAGCGCACTGATTAAAAGTCTCAGAGAGAGAGACGAGGAGAACTATTCGATGAACTGTGTTATTTCCTCATTGCCGAATCAATGGTAACACTTTTTCCAACAAGACAAACTCTAGGAAAAGCTCCATGCAATCCATGGGAGTTCATCATTTTCATTATGACTTCTGCTTAAATCTTCCCCCTTTTATCTCTTTTGATGAAGACCATCAAAAATTAGTTTTAGATCTTTCCAGTGAATTGCCATATAATATCCTTCGTCAGTAAATTACTAATATACTTTTGAAAGCAAGGTGGTGCTTTATTTATATTTAATCAAAACGACCCATGTTATTTCCCTAATTCAATTTCTATGCACAGCTGCCTCTCCTGCTAATGATTAATTATATCTTTGTGTGCTGGGGGAAAAAAAGATAAGCCACCCGAAATATATTTAAGGAAAGCTTTATCATGGTTCTGAGTCTTTTTATTTGAAGAAGACACATCTTTGCACAAAAGACGAGTGAGCTTTATAGAAACCAACTTTATAAGAAGGAACAACAGAACTGCTCTCAAATGGAAACTAAGGAATTGTGTTCTGGTTATTTTTAAATTGCTACAATGTAGCATTTCCCCAAGATGCATTGACAAGCTGCCTTCTTTTAACTGGTAACAGCAGGTATTAATAGACCCCTGGGTGAAAGTTAGAGAGGGAGGTATTAAAGAGGAAGGAAATGGGATACACAGGTAGAAGGGACCCTAAAGTCAGGCAGTGGTTACAGAAGAGGAAAATAGCCACAGTGGAAGAAAGTGGGGTGTAGGGAAAAGCAGAAGGGGTGATAGGAGAAAGAATTGAGTTCTAAAGGAAGAAAGTGGGTTATAAGGGCATAGGGTTATAAGAGCTGGGGGAAAAAAAAAAACCTTGGAGAACAGCCTGATGTCTCTCCACCCCTTCATTTTATAGAGGAGGAAATTGCCAGCCAGTGAGATGGTGTCGATAAAACGGGGACCCTCCCCTAGGATAACAGAGAGTTGTGCATCGGTGGCTGTACCTGCACACAGAAAATCAAGCGTGAAACAAATGCTCCCCAATTCCCCCATCACCGCCCCCCTTGGTTCAAAGGAAGCTTACAGGCCAACCAGAGTCACCTGTCTATGTCAACTGGGCCCTCACACTCATTGGATGATTGCTTAATTTCTGCTGAAAGTTGTGTTTTGCCAGTCCAGGGTGGGTGGGCCGTGGGTGGGGGAGTCAAGATTAGGGCCTGTGCCTCTGGGCTACTTCACATATCACTGCTTGTCCTGGACAATTGCGTCCCTGCCATCCGGGTGACACTGGGGTCTCTGCATTCTCATGCAGTCTGGCGTCTCTTCACCGCACGTCTCTGGTGGTCATCAACGCCGGTGGTTCCCAACCTTCCTGATGCCGCGGCCCTTTCATGCAGTTCATTCCTCATGTTGTGCTGAACCGCACGCACCCCCAGCCCCCCGCCACTCCCACCCCTAAGATTATTTTTGTTGCTCTTTCCTCACTGTTCATTGTGCTACTGTTAGGAACCATGGTGTAAATATCTGATGGACAGGGTATATTTCCATTGTTGCAAGTTGAACATCGTTAAAGCTCAGTGATTCGTCATGAAAACACTAGGCCATTCTATAGTGCAGAAAATTTTTTTCTAATGACACATCAGTGAAAGGTCATCTTGAAGCATGGTGTAGCATGGATAACAGTCTTTGCCCCCTAGTCCTCATGTAAGGGCATATTTGCATGTGGTTGGACCCATCTGGAGACAGAGAGGAGCATGTCTCATGGAAAATACGTGTTTTCTGATGGTCTTAGGTGACCCTGTGAAAGGGTTGTTCAATCCCCAAAGGGGTCATGACCCACAAGGTTGAAAACTGCCAATCTAAACAAAGAGCCAATCGCTGCGAAGTCAGCTCCATCCCATGGTTCTCTCTCTCGCTCGCTCGCTGTCTCATGAGGCAGAAGGCACTGCTGCTCAACCTGGCATGATCCCCCTAGCCCCTTGACATGGACGCTATTCCATTGGTTTGAAGGATTTCCCTTGTTTTCACTGAGCCTGTGGTCTACTACCCCTCCTTCCCCCTGATGCCAACCCCCATGTCCTTTTCTAGATATTGGTCCCTCCGCACGATGTGTTCAGAGCAAACAAGTCAAAGTCTCAGCATTCCTGCTTTGAAAGCCCGCATGTTTGTCCTCCTCGATCCCTGGTAGAGTTCAGCAGGCGTTGCTGACCTGAGAGGTGACATCCTCCTTCCTTCTGTCTCTCTTCGGTTCTGCACCTTCACATTCCTATGTGGGGATTGCAGAAACATGTGGCATAGATGAGCCCCATGCCAGCGCCGGCCCAGGGACATACCTCCGTTCCAGCACTTTCGAGAGTCTGGCCTTTGGTGGTTTCAAGCTGCTTCTGCGTCCTTCAGCCTGTGATTTCTCTGCTTCTTCTGCAGATCTTGATCCTGGATCCAATGGAAGGGTATCATTGACGCGTTTCATGATTGACCATCTCATCCTGAGGGAGCTCCTGGTTTTGTGAGGATATGAGGCAAGAATGAGGAAGTGAGGTCCTGGGGCCTGGTGTTTGTGCCCTGCAGCTGCCAAGTAGTATGGCTCCTCTCTGCAAATACCCTAGACCTGAACTCCACCTTGAAGGGTAGACACAGTCTGGCTCTCTGACAGAGATGAGGACCTGAACCTCAGGCTTACATACCGGGGTGAAAACAAACAAACAAAAACACATCCATGACCATCAAACTGATTTGAACTCATAAAAGCTATTCGAGATTGCACATCTGTCTGGAAGCAGACCGTCTCTTTTTTCTCCCACAGAGTGGCTGCTGGGTTTGAACCCCCAATCTCATGGCTAGTAGCCCAACACTTACCTCACCTTGTGGTCAGTGGTCCGACACTCATCAAATGCCAGAAAGGAAAAGAATCTGCTAGGGGTGGGATGGTTCACGGTGTAGGATGGAGGGTGAGTAGGCGTGTTTGAGGGAGACTTGAATACAGGCAGAAGCACTGCCTGCAATGAGTTTCAAAAGTCGGTGGGCATTTTCTAATTTAATTCCAAAGTAGCCACAAAGCATCCTGAGTCCCCTGGCGTAGATAAGAGACACAAGTTTATAAACACCCTTATGTTTATTAGAAAGAGGTTTCTATACAAGATCAGTGGAACATTGAGAAAACATCACAGCTCAGTCCAGAACAAATCCATAAGCCCGATTAGCCCATATGTCCAGTATCAGTCTATAAAGCCCTCTTCAGACTCATGAAGCACATGCAATGACACCAAAGGCAGGATGATCATAGGCCAGTTAATAGAAAGCCTTTGGATCCAAAAGCGTTGTAAACATCTCAGCATTGGCAGGGATCTCTGCATAGCTTCTCAACCCCAGGGCTGCATTGGGGTGGATCCTCTTGCAGGGGAGTCAAGCTTGTCAGTAGTGAGTCTCTCCGGCCTCCAAAAAGGAAAAGATGGCCGGATTTCCCATAATCCCCAGGAGAAGGCCACACCCACACAGAGGCCTCATTGGCTATGAACTGATTGACAGGCTAGACTCCAGCCCTAAAATCTGCATCCTCAAAGTGTCACATGATCATGTTACTCCCAAACCTTGTATATATGGCTATGCATTGGTCCAGCTAACCATAACCTCGGCAGCCACCAGCCACTCCTTGGGAGACAAATGAGGCTTTCTACTCCCATAAAGAATTGCAGTCTCAGGAAGTCACATAGGCAGCTCCCCCTTGTCCTAGAGGATGACTGTGAGCAGGAATCGACTTGATGGCAGTGAGCAGGTCTTATTTATCTCATGAAATGAAGCCATTCTGCTCCTTACATGCCAATGGACAAGAAACATTTCTGTAGTGTCATAGTGGTGAAAACTGAGGTTCAATCAAACTAAGTAACCCATCTCCATTGCAACATTCTCCCTCACATCTGTCTGAGTTATATATACCCTCCTCGTGATATCCAGGCAAGATTCAATTTCAATTTTACTCTAGCATTACATGCCATCACATTCGCAGGTAGGTAGGTGGTAAATAGAACCTATGCTTCAGGAAGATTAATCGGACCAGTGGAAAGGGAGAGAAATTGAAGGAAGAAATCCACTCAAGGGTAGATGACCATGAATCAACATTTGCATGACCACTTGTGGGTTGTCTACCTTGTCTCATTTTTCACTCCAGAGACACCTTGTGATACAGTTATGTTAACCCTGTTTTCACTATCAGTGATAGAAAAGGCTGGAACTGATAAGTAAATCTAGCATCAATGTTTCTAAAGGTAAACAGGATCTGAATCCAAGTCTTCCGTTTCCAGTCAGTCCTGGGAATTCTCCAATACTGAACAGTTATCTGTGCTGCCTATTCCATTGGAAAGTAAGGAGAACTTGGATGTGGATATAAGCCATTTCTGGATATAAGCCAGAAATGAAATACCTGTTCCATTTCTTTTCAGAAAAACTACCTGTAGAACATACTCTGCACTGGGTCGGTGTCCTTTGCTTATCTGTTTGTCGCTGTGTTAGGCTGCGTTGACTAGAGAAACAAATTTATAGACACATATGTATCTAAGAAAGAGCTCTATATACAAGAGCATTTGAATTTTGAGAAAACATCCCAGCCCAGTCCAGAACAATTCCATAAGCCTTACATCTGATATCAATCTATAAAGTCCTCTTCAGACTCGCGAAACACGTGCAATGGTGATGAATGTAAGCAGATCACAGGCCAGTGGGTAGAAAACCTTGTAGATCCAGTGGCAGTTTGAGCATCTCTGGTTCCATCAGGCTTCTCAGCAGGAATGTCTCACAGGGAGTGAGAGTGTATTCTGCCTCCAGCAAGCTATTTCTTTCCTGAGTGCTTCCAAATGAGGTCCTCAAGCTGCGTCCTGATTGACAGGCTAAACTCCACCCTTTCACTCCTAAGTCTCAAGTTGACAACAGAGGATGTAACTACCACCTCCCGTGGTAGAGTTGAAGAGTTTACTGGTAGGTTCTATGTCTAATTCAACTTTGATCCTATAGCATAACATCTGGCACATAGTAGGTGCTCAATGAACATGGATGAATGAATGACTGCTACATAAAGATTGATGTTGTCTAAGTAACAGGCAAGACTCAAAGGCAGCACTGACTATTCCAGCCTCGGGCCACAGTGTCTGCAAGCATGGGTTTGAAGATAACAACTGTTGTGAGGATGATGCAGGGCCTGGCAGTGTTTCTGTTTGTTTGCTTTTGTTTTTCTGTTGCTTGTAGGGTGGCTACAAGTCAGAACCCACTTGATGGCACTGAAGACAAACCAGGACCACATAATATGCATGAAAGGAATAGAATGAATGAAAGGACCGTGGAGTGAAAATGACCTGATGCTTGCTGAAAGGCAGCCTTTTGATGATGCTGATAATTGTTTCAGGGAGGGGTGGAGATCCTTTTGTTTTTAAAGAGAGATTGAAGTCTCCCAATCTTTGAAGCCAACGCCCGAATCAAAGCCTCTGCCACCTGCCACGCCTTCCCCCCAAAACAAAACAAAGCAGAAGTCATCTCAAAAGAATCGAAAGATAATCAACACATGTGCTCACTCCCGTTGAGAGCGGGAAGTGTGCTGTGCACAGAAGGTTTTTTTAAATCACTGCTCACTGCATGCTAGAAGGTGGATACTCTCGGGCACTGCATCTTACAGGTGATAAAGTCAAGGCTGGGATATTATTGTTGCAGTTTTGAGTGCATGGGAATCCGCTGTTCTCAGAACCAGTTATTGAAGAGACTCCTCTTCCCCCATGGAATAGACTTGGCATCTGTCTTCTTCTTGTGGAAATTACATTGCTCTGTGTGTGTCTATGTGTGTATGTGCACATATGTGTGTATATATTATATGTATATGTATGTGTAGAAATGTGTGGCATATATATTGAGAAGTACATTAAAAAATGTGAAAGTCCATTCTCCAACTCAGGCCCATCCAACCGATGTCAACTCATAGCGCCTTTACAGGACAGGGTAAAACAGCCCCTCTGTGGGTTTCCAAGACTGTGACTCTTGGAAAGGGTCCAGAAAGGTCCAGCTTGCTCTCACTGAGCCCCTGGTGGTTTTGAACTGCTGACTTTAGGGCTGGTAACCCAATGGCTTACCCACAGGTCTCCTTTCCATGCTGATAGCTATTAAAAGGTCATGACTCTCGTGGTAGAGGAGTGGAGCGTTCGAAATGGGAGGTCCGAAAGTCTAATGACAGCCTCCCAGTTCTGTGTGACGGAAGGAGCCCTGGTGGCACCATGGTGAAGCACTCGGCTGCTCATCCAGAAAGTGGTGTTTCAAACCCATCAGAGGCTCCCCAGGAGAAAGGACCCGGCTATCAGCTTCTATAAACCAAGAGATCCTGCAGGACAGCTGCACTCTGTCCTAGTTGGACTCCACAGGCCTGAGTCAAGGGGACACAGCAAGAGCAGCGTAGGTGTCGAACCACCAGGAGACAGAATGCTAGAATGCCCGCCTACCCCATAGCTGATCTCTGAGGGGTCAGGGATGAGACTGGGAGAAATGGGGACGTGCTGGGATCTGAGAGTGGGAAAAAGGCTAGCAGAGATCACCGGGGATGTATTTGGAGAACGTTATGAGTTGGAGGCCCATTCTGATAACAGGAGAGACAGCAAAGGACGAGGGTTCTGGGAAGCCTTTCTGAAGGGGTCCAAAGGAATAGCTCCCCAGTGATGACTTAAAAGAAGTGTCTGCTATCTCCCTATGCATTGTAAGGACACGACATTGCCTGGTCACTGTGAAGTTCATCAGGAAGGGGTTTGTTGGTGGAATGAGCTATTTCCTGAGCTGTCCATCGTAAAACCAGCAGTCACGCCACGGGAGAAGAATACTGTGGATTGCCCCTGCCAAGATGTATTTTGGGGAAACCGCAGAGGCCATTCTGCTCTGTCTGATAGTATCGTTAGGAGTTGGGAATTTGACTCAAGAGCAGTGAGACTGGTTCGGGTTTTATTTTACTGAACTCAGACTGCTGGTCTGTGGGTCATGGCAAGGTCTCAGATTGCCCTTCTCTGTGGAACACACAACCCCAGAACGTGCAGGGAGGGTGAGGGGAAGAGAGAGGGCAGTCCCCCCAGCCAGCCACACCAATGTGCCATGTCATGCAGGGGTCCTCAAACTTTTGAAACAGGGGGCCAGTTCACTGATCCTCAGACCATTGGAGGGCTGGACTATAGTTTAAAAGAAAAAAAAAACTATGAACAAAGGCATTACAGGCCCAAGATAAGTCAGCTGCTAAGCAGGAAGGGAGCAGTGGCAAAAAATATGAGGTGGGCCAGATTAATGTCCTCAACAGGCCGCATGTGGCCCTCAGGCCATAGTTTGAGAACATCTGCCATAGGGGATGTCATCACCCCCTTCACCTCACCCTTTGAAGAGTGATTCGTGGCCATGGGTCCCCAGGTGTTCTTTCTCTGAGAGCTTTAGTTTTGTACCACTCATGTAAGCTAACTAAATGGCAAGGTTTGAGGTTTATTAACACCCTTCCCCCTCCCCCTAACTCACACTCACCCAACCCATTGTGGTTGGCCATGACCCAGAGTCAGCTCTAACTCTGACGCCCAATGTGCAGCAACATGAAAGGCAACCTGCTCCTGCACCATGCCATCCCCACCACCATTGATAAAGAGCTTCCACAGGCTTCAGGCAGCTTCTGGTGTCCTAGGTTAGTTCCATTGCCCAGCGCTGTTCATGCAGTAGGCCTCTCTTGGGGCTGTTGGATTCTCCCATTGAAATATCAACATTGCCTTCCAAAGGTTGGCCTTCCTCCTTGCTTTGCTACCCATGGGAAGATTTAGAGAGAAGCAGAAAAGACTTGAGGAGGGTCCTGAGATGGTAGATAGATAGTTATAGATTATAGATAGATAGATATAGATCACTGGTAGAGCATAGATAGGTAGGTAGGTAGATAGATAAAGATCACTGATTGATAGATGATAAATAGGTAGATAGATAGATAGATAGATATCACTGATAGATAGGTACATAGAGACATAGATAGAGACATAGATTGCTGATAGACAGGTGATAGATAGATAGATAGATATAGATCAAAATAGATAGGTGATAGGCATATAGATGATAGATATAGATAGATGATAGACAGGTGATAGTTAATGATAGATTGGTGATAGAGGATGATGATAAATAGATATAGAAATACAGAGATAGGTAGATGATAGATAGATCAATGATAGATAGACAGATGATAGACATGATAGATGATAGATGATGATGTTGATAGACAGGTATAGAGCTATAGTTGTCACTTGTGTGTACATGTATGTATATGTGTGAAGATATGCACATATCTATCATCTATCTATATCTATCTATCTATAATTTATCATCCACCTATCTATCTACCTATCATCTATCGAGACCTTTCTTGAAAGGTCCTTTCTAAGGAAGCCAGGCATCATTTGGGAGTTTGATGCAAAGGAGAATCAACGCACCTGAGCAGGTGAGCATGCCAGGCCACCACCAGGGGGCAGGAAGAAGCTGTTTCTGTTTCTCATCAGGGCAGATTGGTCCCAGAGTCCAATGCAAACCACACAAGCTTTGCAGATCCTTCAAGGGGCTTCCTCAAAACCCTTGGGTTTACACTTCAAGGTGATAAGAACATTTCTTCAACCTACAATCATCACTAATCACTGGTAGGATTTGCCCCCCTCCGACCCAGCCATTCTCCTGATGGCGTGCATCATCATCATGTGTTTTCCGAATTCACTGTTTTTCACGGGTTCAAGAATTGCAACAAGGAGGCATTGTTTACAAATACACAACTCCCTCTCTCACTCTCAGCTTGAATCCTTGCTTTCCTGTGGTGTTGAAAGCTTTATCTCTAGCCACTGTCTTTAAAGTTTAAAGACAGACAAGGGCAGCGTGACTTCCCATTCCACTAATGACTCCCCAAGCAGATTTGTACACATGACTCCCCAAGTCAGAGATGGACACATGTCAAGCATCACCCTGGAAAGGAGAGGGCTGGTGGCATGCCACACACAGTTTCTGCACCCAGGGAGCTCGCAGTCACTTGAGGGAGGCAGATGAAATACCAGTTCCCTCATGTACTGCCTCTGTGTGTGTGTAGAGTAACTAGTGGGTTTGGAAAATGAAAAGAACCAGCAAGAGAACCATTTCTGGATCCGCCACAGCTCAGGAAGCTGACATGTTCATCTCAGGCCTTTTGGCAATATCCTTTAAATGACTTCTCTATAATTTCGAATTAAGAGACTGTGTGTGTGTGCGTGTGCGTGTGCACGTGTGTGTGTGTGTGTGCATGTGCAAGGAGGCTTCATAAAGTTCACGGGAAAAATAAAATTAAGGCCTAACAGAAATTTTCCACAATCTGTTTGAAGCTTATGTAAGCTCATTGTCACCAAGTTGGTCACAGACAAGGTATAAGCGCCCCCTATGGGTTTTCAAGTGCAGAGAGCCTCCAGTTTCTCCCACAGAGGAACTGATAGTTTTGAACAGTTGACCTTGTGGTTAGCAAACCTACACAGAACCATGATGCCACCAAATATGAATGAAGAAGGGAAAAATTTTTTCCATTTTTCCTGGCACATTCACAATTTCCTAAGAGGTAATTTCTCAGAGAAATTGCACTGCAAATACAGGACACATCTGAAGGATTGAAAGCGTGATTCAGTGAGTCTCATAAAAGTCTTGAGGAATTTGAAGGGAGAATGAGATTTTACTTCAAACAAGGAATCAAAAAAATATACCTTGCCATGTTCCGGATCAGGGGCTGCTTTCCTTTGCATGAACTACACAGTGTGGCTCACCTAATCTGGTGTCAATTTGAGGATTGAGAGGAAAGGGGTGGAGTCTAGCCTGTCAATCTGGAGCTAGCCCATGTGTGGGCGTGGCCTTCCCCTGAGAATTCTGGGGAATGTGGTCCTTCCTTTTTGGAGGTGGGAGACACTCTGTCTCTTGGTTCACTTCCTTAGAGACTTTCTACTGACAACACTCGCTGCCTGAGAGACTCGACTGACAAGGCTGGCTCCCTGTGAGACATCCCTGAGGAGGATCCACATGGACCTACCCTGACGCAGGCAGAAACCTGGACCTAGAGAAGCCACGTGGAGACTCCTCCCAGCACTGGGATGCCCACAGCACCACTGGATCTAAAGACTGTCTACCCACTGGTTTGTGGTCATTCTGCATTTGGCATCATTGCATGTGTTTTGTGAGTCCGAAGAGGACTTTTTAGATTGCTGTCAGACGTATGGGCTAACATCAGATTTACAGACTTGATCTGGACTGGGCTGGGATGTTTTCTTAATGTACAGTTACCCTTTTGTAGAAAACTCTCTCTTAGAGACATATGCATGTGGATGAATTTGTCTTTCTAGTCTACCAGACTAACACAAACAACAAAATTGAGCCCTGATTTTTAGGCAAGGTTAAATGCATGGCTGAGTGTGCAAAGCACCAGGAGAGGGATTTGCAAATGCTCCGTGCCCTGTCCCTGGTCTGTGATTGACTTTGAGAAAGTCAGTTCACCTCTTGTTTCTTCTGCCTCCTGGGGAAAACGGAGGTGATAAAGGGTTCCGCTCACCGAGAAATTGTGATGAATGTCTCAATGACAGAAATACACATTGAACATGCAACTCATGATTGCAGGGCTCAGGCTGACTCATGGAAAAGGGATATGTGTGTCCTGCTATCTGCCTCCCCTCCTCACCTCCACGCCCACCAACACAGAGTATTGAGAAACAAGGATGCTTCTTTGAAGACTACAGTGTGCCTGACTCAACCCATGACTTCTCAGCTGCTTCATAAGCGTATGAAAATTGGACACTGAATAAGGAATTGATACTGTAAGAATCGATGCATTTGCATGGTGTGGCTGGAGAAAAATATCAAATGGACCGCGGATTGCCCAAAGGTCAGACAAATCTGTCTTGGGATAGCTACAGCCAGAGGGCGCCATGGAGTCAAGGATGGCAAGAATGGTCTCTCATCCTTTGGACTTGTTGTCAAGAGAGACGCATCCCTGGAGAAGGACATGGTGGTTGGGAAACAGGAGCAGCAGTGAAAGAGAGGAAGACCCTCAGCATGATGGATGGAGATGGTAACTGCAACCGTGGGCTCAAGCCTTGGAGCGACAGTGAGGCTGGGACAGGAGCTGGGCAGTGTTTCTGTTGTGTTTACAGTCGCTACAGGCCGGAGCCCATGCCTCTATGGCCCCTAATAACAACACTCATACTCCCAGAAAGACATATTATTTATGTTCTTCAAGAATGGAGCGGGTCGGTTATTTGTAAGGATTATTCTGAATATATCTATATATATCCAGAAGAACCTGGACTTTACATGATATCAATCTATACAATATTTACATTAAGAGTCCTTACTTTCATAAGCAAGTGTATTGTTTGGAAGCCAACAAATAACCCCCTTTGTTTAATGACCCAAAATAAAAGCCTCACTTTAAAAAAATGACTTTATTTAGACAGGGTTCTCCCGAGATGTAAAACCTGAATGCTAATAATTATATATGTGTGTATGTATATACATATGTATATAGATAGATAGATAATATAAGAAATAAGCAATCCATAAAGCAGGACAAATGGCTCAGTGCAACTCATTCCTGTGAGATAGCTGTGAGACACTGGTAGTCCTTCAAGGCTTGAGGACCCCCAGGTAGACCTCTGTAGAAAAATTCAGGCTATCTGCCCACAGGCAGCAAACAGCAAGGCAGGTCACCAACAGTCAGCCAGATGACAGGGTCTCACAGTCCCCAGCTCAAGAGATGTATATTCCAGGAGCGTGGCGAAGCAGGGCTTGAAGGAGCCTCAACTCACAGTAACACAGTCCATGGATTAGGTGTCCCACAGGTAGTATAGCTTGTAAACTGAGGCACCGAACAAGCCAGGCAGCCAGCCGCACACTGGTCCAAAGATCAAAGCACAAGAGACAAGAAAGGTGAGGGCTAACTGAGCCATTTACCTCTCCGTCCTTACGTTAATCCCACATGTCCATTGTCCATGTTGGCACAGTAAACGTCAACTATCTCAGACTCTCTGGAAGGAGATCCTTTCTTTATGTGGGAAGGACACTGGACCCTCACCTCCCGTGGTGGATTTCTCCCCAGGAGAGAGTGAGTGGGGAAGCAGCAATGGGATGGTTGTTTTCGTTACCCTGAAAAGGTCACAGTAGCCACCAGCTCAAAGGTAGTCAAAAGAAGCCAAGTCAAACTCACTGCCACAGACTTGATTCCAGGTCACCTTGAGCCCAGAGGACACAGTATAACTTCTCTGGGTTTCTGCAGCTTCATGGGAATGGAAAGCCTCATTTTTCTCTCATTGTGCCACTGGTGGATTCAAACTGCTGACCTGAGGAAGGAGAGAATACCAGAACTCACTGCCCTTGAGTCAGCATGCTTGGTTCCCTGGAAACTTCAAGCAGCCACACAAATGGCTTGGAAATTTTGTATTTTCCATGGGATTCTAAATAATAACATCAACCACAGAGTCCTCGGAAGTAAGAGTAATCACTATATAGATCAAAGAGATTTTATCTTCCTTTTACAGTTAAAAATGGAAATGTCAAAGCATTCCAAAGAGTAGGTTTTTGAAAAATCAGTGAGTTCTTTTGTGGCTGTTGGTTTCAAAGAATCACTTGAAAAATTATCTTTCTCTTCTAGCACTTGCATTATTTTCAGGAACCCTGAGTTCCCCCAGAAGACAAAAGAATGAGGAGAGGCACCAGTTCAAGCTTAATATAGAGTGCCATTTCCAGCTGTATGGGACTAGCCCACGTGGGAAGACCCAGCTTCAGTGTGAGGGACTTCATTCTCATTGACTCCTGGGCAAACAAAGTACCTGGAAACATAAAGGTGTAAAGAATAAATACCAAAGCCTTCGAAAGAAATCATCCCTTATTTGAAGCCCGGGCTGTTTCTGGAAGATTGCAAAACAGTATGACGTAGGGTCCAGCGTTGGTCAAATTTCAAGGGCATTCCCACATCTCACCTACAGATGACTTGTGCTGGGATGTCAGCAGGTCCATCTTTCTTTGAGGTCTGAGGAAGACGTGGCTGTGTGTCAAGGCTGTCTATCCCTGTACAGAGAGGCCTGGTATGAAAGGGAAGAATGAAAACTTGGGGTGTTTTTGTCAAGGCTCTCCTGGAGGGCTCCTGTATGTGCTCCCCCAAAAGTTATTGCTGGAGGGAAAACAGATGATTGCTTGCAAGAAAAATGCAAGCTCAAAGCCATTTCCAAGAAGGAATGGCTATATATATATATATATATATAGCCATTCCCCCCTCTCTCTCTCTCTCTCTCTCTCTCTCTCTCTATATATATATATATATATATATATATATATATATCTTGGATCCATATTCAATAAAAAGCTTTGCTAATCATTTTTCCCCTAATTACTTTGGCTAACACATATTTGATTATTTATATATATAGTGAGGAGAACGGTGGTGAAATGTAAGTTGCTCTCCCATGTAATTAGTTTGTTCTGGGGGCTTATTTTCATTACTAAAGTAATTTGTGGTGGGACGTTATAAGGGCCAGGCTGAAGTTGACAGGCTGCAGGGTAATATTTCTCATAAGAAACCTTCTCTACCATGACAACTCATTTTATTCCTTGGAAGTGAAACCTGAACTCCACAGCTAAGTCCACGCATACGTATCTAACTGGCCCAGGCCCTTGTCTCTCCGATGGAATTGCTGTGGCCTTTCCTTCGTGGAAGGAATGAAAAGGCTTCAGGCATCAGGGGTCACATATTGTCTCCCAGAAAGCCTATTGCTGGGGCCCTGTTGCTCTTTCCTATTTCTTTTCTCTGCCTGATGCCAATTGGATTAGAGGAAATGGTGGAGGACAAATGAAGGGCAGCCTGAGTCCCATTACCTGGCAGGATTCCCCTTTGGAGATGAGGGAACTGGTTTGGTTTGTCTTTCCCTGGTGCCAAGAGAAAAGGGGCCTTCATCTTTGCTTTGATGGTTACACGATCTGCTGTCAATTTGAGAGGATTAAGAGTGAGGGGGTGGAGTGTAGCCTATCAATTGCAGTGTGATGACCTCATTTGGAGACTCTAAGGAAACAAGTCGTTCCCTGAGAATGGAATACTTGCTCCCTTCTTGGGAGGCATTTGCAGCTGACAAGATATACAGAACTACATGAAAGCCCTGAATTGGAGGAGCCCCAGGGAGACTCCTGCCAGCTCTGAGCTGCTTACAACATCACTGGATCTGCAGGACTTCCCACCCACTGGCTTGTGATCTTCCTGCATTCCATGTCCATATGTTGTGAATATGAAGAGAACTTTATAGATTGGTGTCAGACATATGGGCTAATAGTGGATTTATGGACGTAATCTGGACAGGGCTGGGATATGTTCTCAGTATCCAATTGTTCTTGTATATAAAGCTCTTTCTTATCCACATAGGGGTGTCTATAAATTTGTTTCTCCAGTCAACCCAGACTAACACATCTCCTAAAACCAGCCTTCACCTGTGCTCTGGATTTCAACCCCAGCCCCTAGCCTGGGAATTTCCTCTCAACTATTTTCTGTTTTACCTTCCATTTGACCCACTCTTCTTCACCTTCAAACAGAAGTGACTTCATCCCTTTTCCTTTTTTTATTTAAGGTGAACTCAACTTTGCTAAAGTCTTCAAACAAAGGGGCCTCTTTGGTGCTTTCCTTTCTTGGCACCCGCTTCCTGGCTTTGATGCACTCTGCTGCTGGGCCCTGTTCTGAAATAGCTTGATTTCTCATATGTTAATGTGATAACATCAAACCTTGACACAGAAAAGAATATCAAGAGACCATTTGATCTGACTCTGTCTCTCGCACCATCAATGCCCCCGCGTTTTCTTCCAGAGAACTTCTTTGTGGATCCCTGCTTGTCTTGCAAGATGGGTTCCTGGACGGACTACAGGTTGAGCTTTGGACTGCACACAGTCACTTCATGGAAGGAAGAGGAGACCGTCTGTTTCCATGAATCATGATGGCCTTAGAAACCCAATGAGATACTTCTACTCAATCCTAGAGAGTTGAAGGTCATGGGGGTGGACGTGAGGGAGGGGAGACTTCCATATTTTATTTTCCATCCTGGTGCCAGTTTGGTTATAAAAAAGTTAAGGTTAATGAATAGAGTCTCTGGGTGGCCCCCATCTCTGACAGATTGGAGCCCCCGAAAGAGCCCATCACCTGTTGCTGAAAGCTAGTATTTGTGGGAGACTCTACATTCTTCTCAGACACACGTAGAGTTGCCCTTTGTGGGAATTACCTCAGTGGCAACTGATCTGGTCTGGTTTAGAGGAAACGGTGGAGGATAACTGCATCATCTAGTTGTTATAGAAGGCACTGGCTTTTGGGTAAGAGCCAAAAGGCAGAGGAAGTAGTGTCATTGGACAAATTCATGGGTGCTGCCTTACTTTTCATGCCACAAGAAGCTGACTTCATCGGGTTCCCAATGGCTGACTTTCCAGAAATAGACCACTATTTCCTTTAAGGCCCCTTCCAGCTAGACTTGACCTTGGATAACAGCCACGGACTCCAACAGTTCACAATACTGAGGGCTGCAACATTAGCTGAACTTCATCAAGGACTTGGTTGTAGTTTGCGCAGAAGAAAAGGGGTAGGATCCTGTGTCTTAAAGTCTGGGTAGATTAAAAGAGCAAATTCTAAATTTTCCAAACAAAAGGGAGTCCCAAACCAAAGCCTGGTATGAACAGAGTTGACTAAGCCTTTGAAAGCAGCTGGACACGCCGGGGTACTGGACCCTTGTGGTGGGTGTGGTGGGAAATGAGGCTGGGCAAAGAAAAAGAAAGGAAGAAACTGACCATGAACCCTCCTCGGTCTTCTCCTTCTGGGATTTGGGCATTCTTCCCTTGAACACAGAATCGAGTTCTGGAATGATCAGCTGCGTGCTGTGCCTCTGTGCCAACCACCAAGGACTTCCATTCATGGCTACTTTTGTCCGAAGTTCTTTCCATAGTCATTTCTAATCTTTTCTCCCACTAGGGTTAGGGAGGAGTCCACTAGGGCCCATCCAAGTCACCTCCAGCCTGATACTTAGAGAAGCCTCAGCCTCTGACTGCTGAGACACTCCAAGGACAATCCCATGGAATCTCTTCTTTCCTTGTCTAAGGAAGGCTTCTCACTGTTCCAGTCCTACACAGGCCCTCTGGGAGCCCACTGATGCTCTAATAGGGATCTTTATGGGGGCATTCTTGGAAGCACCTGTGGATCTGGGGGAAAGGCATAGAAAATGCAGGGTGCTCCTGTCTCCTGGAGTGGTCTTGAAGCCACTGGGTATCTGTGCCCTTAAGTAGCTGGAACCTGCACTTCCAAGTCTCCTGGAAAATTCTGGCCTTGAATCAGGAGGAAGCTGCTTGGTATCCCGCATTTCCGTGGCTCCTGGAAAGAACTCCAGTCTTGAGGCATTGAGACTCCAAACTTGACCTCGTTTCCAAGTCTGACCGTTTTGAAAATGATTTAATGTCCAGCTTCTTTGAAGTATCCATTTATCTAGCCACATTTTCTTCCCAAATCTTACAGAATCTTTGGGTAACCATACTGAGATATTTGGGAGATTTTTTTCCTTTAAAGACAGGATGTTAAAAAAGTAAATAAAGACAAGATGTTTTAGGTAATACCAAGTTCTCTCTGTGCACTTGTTCATTTCTTAGCAGCTACAGACTGATTGGTAGAGCCTTTCTTCATTTGTTCATTAACCAAAGCTTATTGAGGACTTCTGCTTGGCCATCTTTAATAGTGTGTCAAACATTACTCCATTCGTATAAAAGTAAGGAAAATGAGGTATATGCAAAAATGCAGACCGTCCCAAAATTTGTAGTGTGTGACAATGGGAATTTGCCCTTCCAAAAGAAGAAAAAGCAAAACACACTGCCGTGCCATCTATTCAGAGTCACAATGACCCTTTTGCACTGATGAGAGCCGCTCTGTGGGGTTTCTGACAGTCTCTACAGAGGCAGGCAGCCTCATTTTTCTCCCATGGAGCTATGGGCGGTTTCAAACCACTGACCTTGTGTCTAGCAGCTCCATGCAGAGAACACTAGGCCCCCTTGTCTTTCGGTATTTTGTAAGTGGGCTCTCACTCTAAAACCATGAAGTCAGTCTCACTCTCTCTGTCTCTCTTTGTCACACACACAAACACACACCTGACTACCATTGAGTGGATTCCGACTCACAGCAACCCCATAGGACAGGAGAGAACCCCTCTGTGGGTTTCTGAGACTATAGTTCCTTATGGGAATAGGAAGTCTTATCTTTCCCCCACCGAGCTTCCGGTGGTCTCAAACTGGTCACCTAGTGCAGTCCCATGCATGATCCACCACACTGCCACTGGACTTCTCAAAGCAACTCCTACTTGCAGGACAATTTGACTAAAGACAGCAGGTAGAATATGCCTCACGCAAAACCCAGGACTGTCTCTTAAAACACACTGACCCATTGCATTCTGTCATTGGTCAGAATTTGTCGGGTTTGACCACGGAGAAATGAATGGAAGCTATACATGAGCACTAGATTATCCTTATTGTGGCGGCCATGGGCTTATGTCAATTTCATGATGCAGATGGAGGGGTGGAGTCTAGCCTGTTGATCTAGAGAGAGCCATTGAGTAGCCAATGAGGCCTCTGTGTGGGCATGGCTTTCTCCTGAGACATCTGGGAAATCTCACGATAGTTCCCTCGTGAAGATGAAAAGCTATCTTCCCCAATGGTTGGGAGTTACTCTCAGAGACGATGAATCACGGACAAGACAAGCTGGCAGCATATGAGCAGCTGGAGAAGCCACACGGCTTGGACCTGATGGAACCAGACCTCTGAAGCTG
Organism: Nesogale talazaci; assembly: GCA_004026705.1. Taxonomy (NCBI): domain Eukaryota; kingdom Metazoa; phylum Chordata; class Mammalia; order Afrosoricida; family Tenrecidae; genus Nesogale; species Nesogale talazaci. Next base: position 75,806 of record PVJH01003627.1, on the reverse strand, counting down.
GAGAGGCCACCTGGAGACCCCTGCCAGCGATGAGTTGCTTCTGCCACCACTGGATGCTGTTGATGAACCCTGAGCCCTGAAAGTGAGGAGCCATGAGGGGACCCCTGCCAGCACCGGGATTCTGCATCCACTGACCTGTGACTTCATGAGTCAGAAGGAGACATTATGGACTGATATCAGGCATACGGGCTAATATTGGACTTGTGACTTTGTACTGGACTGAGCTGGGATGCTTTCTTAAAGTCCTATTCCTCTTATATATAAACCATACCCTTATGTCCATATGTGTGTCTATGAAATTTGTTCCTCTAGTCTACCTGGACTAACACACTTATCATCTATTACTGCCCAGTGAGTGGCCAACAGCCCCGCTTTGCCTTTTCTGTCGTCTACCAACACTCCCATGTGCCCAGCCTATGTGTCTACTTCTGTATAATTTCTCTTCCTCCCCTTCTCATTCTCCTCCTCTCAAATGCAGTTGTGAAGAGGATGGAGGAAGAAGAGAGCGGAGTAGCAGTCACAAGGACAGAGACTTTGGGGAAAGGGCACAGAGAGACCCTAATACAACTGCTTAGAGCAGGGAGGAGCTGGGCACATGGCACAGCTTCCAGCACCTCGTAGATCTGCAGAAGTGTAAGGGCAGGGAGAAAACTAGACATTCCCTTTTCTGCAACATCTCGGCAGGCCTGCAATCTTCTTTCACGACAGTTGGGCACCTTGGCCTGGTCCAGAAGTTCAAGAACTCTTGGCCTCATAAATTGTGTGTAGACAGATACTTTTATGTAGGGCAACTTTCACGGGTCCAGCCCCCGCTCAAATCCAATCCGTCCCAGCTGATGGATCCCAGACGTCTTTGTGGTAGGCTCTGCAGTTGACACAGCTATGGCAGAGGCCCCTTCCAGCCCTACCAACGGGAGAGAGGAGGTGAACAGAGAGGCTCCCCCGCCTACCCACTGATGCTCAGTGGGCTTATCCTGGACTCCTTCCTTCCCAACATCAGCCTGCTCTTATGTTCACAGTTAACCTAGTGTAATGCCTCGACCCACCATTGCTGTGTACAACTAATGTTGGGGGTGCAGAGTAACACGGGACAGCTGGATGTCCCTAACTCAGGGAGCTGTACAAACACACGTGTGTGCTCATAAGGGGTCCTGGGGCACACATCTATGTTCTCCTCTTAGATCCTGCCTGGGTTCTGCTTATCATCTGCCTGCGTATCTCATGGCTCAATTAAAAGTTGCCTGGTAGAAGCCACTACCTGATTGTCTCTCTCTTGTAGACGGAAAGCATGAGGCTCTCAGTGGACAGCTGGTTTGCCAGTGCACCATCTGCATCCTGCTGACCGCTGGACTCTCAATCCAGAACTCCTGGGTTTCAACCAGAAGAGGAGACCTAGTGGAGGGGATCCCTTGGCATTGCTTTCTAGGTAGGTAAGTCCGGTCTTTTTCTCCGATCGTAGAATGGACATTCGTCATCTTGACAGGGAATGAATTATCAGCTAAAGGCCGGTGTCCAAAAGCTGGCTTCCATTCATCCCCTTCCTGAGCCCCCTGCAACAAACCATCTGAATGGAGTCATGCAATCTCCCCACAGGTATTCGTCCTGATGTGCAGCTGTTTGGTTTTCCAGCCATCTTTCTTGGGTCTCGCCGGCGGGGTCACTGACTTGTGTATCACTTTTCAGTCTGTGCTTTATCTTCATGCAGATGTCTGGCTATGTCCACAGATTCTGTTGCGTTGCAAAGTCATCATCATGGAGAATGAATAAGCTAGTTCAAAGAATGTGAACTATTGACAAACAATGTGAAGGCTTGGATGGGTACATGATGGCTTTGTCTATGGCATGAATGGAATGAATCAGCAATAAGACACCTTTTTAAAATAAAATTATCTTACTGGGGGCTTTTAGAGTTCTTATAACGTCCCATACATCAATTTTATCAAGCATATTTGTATATATTATTGTCATCATCCTTTCCAAAACATTCTCTACTTAAGTCTTTGGTATAAGCTCTTTTTTCCCTATTCTCCACCCTCCCACCCTAGTGAATCCTTGATTAATTATATACTGTCATTATTATTTTGTATCTTACACAGTCCATTGTCTCACTTCACCCATATTTCTATTATTTGTTTCCCTCAGAGTGAGGGTGGAGCTATTTATCCAACATTGTGATGGTTTCCTCCTTTCTCTCTTTTCCCCCTCCCAACCATAGCTCTCCCCTCATGGTAGCACATAAGCTTCCCTCACTCTATGACTGATCTAAATCAGTATCCCAAAAAAGTAGGGGGAGGAACAAAAAAAGCCTGCAACTTTTTTTTTTAATGGAGGTTTCTTTGCTTTGGCCAAAGCAGCCCACAAGGGTGGACTTGGCAGTCAGAAATGGGGAGATTATTTCATTGAACCCAGCTGTAGATTGATTCGTTTGGCCAAATTTGCCACAGGAAGGCTGTCTGTTCAGTAGTATAAAGACCCGTGATAGAGTGGGAACAAGAAGCAGTGCTCTCCATTTTATCAAGGGGAAGAGTGACTGGCCTCGTAAAAGCTCCTGGGTGGCCATCCAAGATGCAGCGTTTCATGGTCAGAGGAAGGGGAGAGCGAAGAAAAGCAAAGACTGGAGGAAGCAAGTCAGTCTGCTGACCCCTCTGATCAGACCACAGAAAGTTCTCGACACGGAGAACTTTGGAAATTTGTAAAATTGGAAAATCAATAAATTTTTAAAAAAGGCCACCCAGACATAGTGGTGTGATTGAGACTGGTAGAACCCTCAGGCTTTGGTCCTTGGAAACCCTATGTGTTAGTCTGGCTTGACCAGAGAAAGAAATTCATAAACACACATATGTATATCAGGGAGAGGTTTCTATACATGAGGAACATTGAGAAAGCATCCCAACTCAGTCCTGTCCAAGCCCACAAGTCTGATTAGCTCATATGTCTGATAACAGTCCATAAAGTCTTCTTCAGACTCACGAAGCACATGCAATGATGCCAGGACAATCACAGGCCAGTGGGTGCGGAGTCTTGTGGATCCAGTGGTGGTAGAAGCATCTCAGCACTGGCAGGGATCTCCCCATGGCTCCTCCAGTTTCCAGGGCTCAGGGTCTCTCAGCATGCTGCCATGTGACTTGTTAGCTGCAATGTCTGCCAGGAAGTGAGTCATAAGTCTCTCCCCTCCATGGGGGAAATATGGCTAGATTTCCCAGAATTCTCAGGATAAATCCATGTCCACATAGAGGTCTCATTGGCTATTTGCAGATTGACAGATTAGACTCCACCCCTAGACTCCCAATCCTGAAGTTGGCACAGATTAGTGACTGTCACACCCCACAAAGCTGGGATGAAACCCACCACCAGGGACCACCTAGTAGACAAAGGACAGACAGGCCAAGAAAGAAGTGAACAAAGACTCTTGACAGGGCAACACTCACCCCTTGGAGTAATTAATGAACAGGGTAGTATTTACCTGAAAAAGGAGCTCAGGAAACAGGAAAGATGCACCAAGGCACCCAGGGACCCAAGAAGAAAGCAGGGAGAGTGCCGACACCTTGATGGAATTACAACTCATGTGACAGAACAACATGTGAAGGAACATGCATGTGCTCTCTTGACTTGCACCCAAACAAGCCCGAAAGAGGAGAACAAGAAAGGAAGAGTCCTTCTTCTTTCATGACTGGGCTCTCCTAAACCTCCACCATGCTGACACCCCATTGTCAGATTTCTTGTGTGATCTGGAGGTATCGGCAGGGTCAAGTATCAAAAGATCCCAAACAAACAACCTTATGGAAGTGCACGAAAGGGGTGGGAGGAGAGACCCAAAGCCCGTCTATAGACAATTGGGTGTCACCCCCACAAAAAGGTTATAAAGAGGGGACGATGCAGCCAAGGTATATATGATGAACCACATATCATTCTCAGAGTTCCTGAATATTTTTCCTCCTCAGTACCATAACCCAGCTTTACCTTACAAATCTGGGTAGATCGAAGAACACACATTGGTACAGATAAGAACTCTGGACACATGGAATTCAGGACAGACAAACCCCTCAGGAACAATAGTTGGAGTAGCAATATCATGAGGGTGGGGGAGGAAAGAAGGGAAAAAAGGGGAAACCCATCACAAGGTTGGATTTATATCCCCATCCCTAATCCAAAGGGGATGAATAACAGAAATGTGGGTCAAGGGAGACAAAGGAACGTGTAAGATATGAAATAATAACAGTATATAATTTCATTAGGGATTCACAAGGGTAGGAGGATATGAGAGGGAAGGGAGAAAAAAAGAGTTGCTGACAACAAATGATGGCAACAAAGACACAAACATGCTGGATATAATGGATGTAATGGAATGTGATAAGATCCCCCAATAAAGTGACTTTAAAAAAGTTGTCAAATTCTGACAAATGTGGTTTAGAGGGAATTCTGTTGAAAACCAGTGGCTTCAGAGTAGATTCCCAATGCATATTCAACCCTCCCAAGGAAAGAGGAAAGATAGGTCCTGTCCAACGATCATCTTGAATGAAGTTGGTTTTCACTTGAGTTAACCCTGTGGCCAGACACCCAGCCCTTGTCTCAGAGTGGCTGAGACTCCAGGGGTCGCACTGGTATCAGAGGAAGCCAGCCTTCGATACATACATCACGGGTTTAATAGAAACAGTTGTACAGTGATAATTATTAATCATTATAGTAAAGTTATAGAAAGCATGAGAAAGAAAGGAATAAGAGTCAGATACATTTCATGGTAGCATGCTCACCTCAGCCTGTCAGGTGGTCGACCTGGAGAGAGAAAGTAGGGGAAGGGATTACAGGAGGGAGAGGGGGCGAGAACATCCAGCGCTGATGAGCGAGAAAGAGTCCTCCAGTTTATTGCTCACCAAGGCTTAAATGTCCTTGGGGACTTCACGGGTCAGGCATGAATTAGGATGCACACGTAATACCAAGGGGAGGGACGAGGGGCATACATGTGACCAGAAAGGCGGACCATAGATTCAGTGTGGCAGCTTCACCGTGATCATCCTTGGGTGGACTTGACCTCTTTGTCTCTGACAAGGAAGTACTCTATGGCTATCCTTATCAGAAGGGAGAGGACCTACTTTAGGGTGGGACTGTCTGGTTGCTCAGGCTGGCTCCCTCCTGACCTACTTGGGTTGACCTCCAAGTATATAGTCGGTCATACGCTATGTGTAACAAGCAGCTTAAGTTAGGCATATATTTAGGGGAGACAACTTGGGCGAAATCTTTGTTCCCCTTACACTGCTAACTCTGGAAGATCGCTGAGTGTGACGAGGGTCCCTGGCCTGCAAAAGAGTTGCCGAAGCCAAGGAGTCAGAGAGGGCGTCCCAAGGCTTCCCTGTCTAAAACCACAGAGCGAGGAAGGAGGAGGGAAAGGAGACTGGGCTTTCGCACAGCTAGCTGGGGCCGGGAGTAAGTCAAGGAGTCGCTCTGCCAGAAGCTGAACAGCAAAGGGAGTTGTAGGGTCATGGCTGCTCCTGCAGCTGATTGTGATTTCCCTTCAGAGACATATGGATTCTATTGCCCATGTCTCTCAAGATAGTGGGGAGATGGACTCCCTGCCAAGCCAGCCACCTTGCTCCCCCCAGGGAGAAGCTGGGGATCAGACATTCCTTCTCAGCAGACACTGCAAGGCCAGGGAGGGGGCGTGGCCTTCAGAAGGATGCGTGCCCAGCATCTTGAACGAGCCAGGCTGAACTTGGAGTCCTCAAGAATCACCTGTGCTTCTGTGTGTGTGTGTGTGTGTGTGTGTGTGTTGCACTGGAATGCCTTTCTCTTCAGGGGTGTACCAGCCGCAAAGGATCAAAGAGCCAGGCGTTTATGGCTGCCGAGTTCATTACAAAGTCACTCAGCTCAGCGGAGGGACTCTGGCAAAAACACCCATAATTCTCTCCCCTTGCGGTTCTGTTGCATGCCTTAACTTCAAAAAGAAAAAAAAAAAGGAAAGGTGAATATTTCACTTTCAAGGCTTGGGGAGGGTTGGAGCTGAGCTGGCATCTTTTGGGGGTCAGGAATGTAGCAGGAGGAAGGGAAGAAGCGGACCCCTTACCACATGGAATGTGGTTCAAGGAGAGTAGACTGCAGGCCAGACTCCTGTGCTGTCTACTTCCCCCTGGGTCAGCGGCGGAGAGGACCTTTGATAAGCAGAGCAAAACAGATGCAGCGATTTCTTTCTTTAAGCTCAAACAAGATCCTGTAGTTAGGAAAAAAACAGGTTTTTGAACTTGCTCTCTAGATGGTAGATGTGTTAGTTCGGGTAGACTAGAGAAACAAATTCATAAACACGCATATGAATATGAGATAAGTTTACACACAAGAGGAATGAAACATTGAGAAAGCATCCCAGCCCAATCCAGTCCAAGGTCATAAGTCCGATATTAGCCTATGTGTCCAATACCAGTCTATAAAATCTCCTTCCCAAATCACAAAGCACATGCAATGACCCCAGGATAATCACAGGCCAGTGGGTGCAGAGTCTTGTGTATCCAGCTGCAGTAGAAGCATCTCAGCACTGGCAGGGGTGTCCCCATGGCTCCTCATTTCCAGGGCTCTGGGCCCATCAGCAGTATCCACTGGTGGTAGAAACATCTCAGCGCTGACAGGGGTCTCTCTGTGGCTTCTCTGGCCCAAGAGGTCTGTTTCCATGAGAGTAAGCCCATGTTTCTCCTCCAGCTTCTTCAGGTTCCAGGGCTCAGGATCTATCAGCGTGCCACCATCTTGTCTGGTCGGTAGACTGACTCCAAGAGACTGAGTCAGGTCTCTCTACTCCAATTGGGAAAAATACCATGAGGCTTGCCAGAATTCTCAGGAGAAAGCCAGGCCCACACAGAGGCCCCAGTGCCATCTCCACATTGGACAGGCCAGACTCCACCCCCCCACTCCCAATCATGAATTTGACATCAAGTCCATGACCACCACAGTAGATGACTAGAAGTGTTTCAAATGATGTTTCAGTCCAGATAATCACAGAGATAGAAAATAATATCTGCTACTTAGTCGATGTTTGCTGCTGCACGCCACAGGCTGCGCTGTGTCCGGACGATCTTCTCAGGCTCACCCCTGCACCAAGGGAGGTGGTATGAGGCCCGTCTTGTGCCCCATGGAAGGAGACGCTATGAAGTCACAGAGGTTTGGTGGCAAACTCAGCCTTTGAACCGGGGTCTGGGATAAACTGGAAATACTAACCTCTTAGCCGAGAGTCAGCATTTCTGGCTCCTGGTCCCCTCATCCAAAACTTCAAGAGGTGCATCAGTTAAGAAGAACTCAACTACCACTGAGAAAGGAAGGTCGGTGGTTCAAACCCAGCTGGGGATCTTGAGCGAGGGTGACCGGGTCAGCTGACTATTGTGGGGACGAAACAACAAAACCCAAACTGGCTGACATGGAATCAATTTGGACTCATAATGACCCTTGAGAACACAGTCAAAGGGACTCCGGTGAGTTTCCAAGATTCTTTACGGGAGCAGAAGCCTCCCCCTCTGCTGCGAGTCACTGGCGGTTCCTATTAGCTGACCGTGCAGTCTGCAGCCTGCTGTGGAACCATGATGCCACTACCTGGTAGGGATTCCAGCTTAGAAAACCTTGGGGGCAGTGCTACGGTGGCATGCAGGCGTGGTCACTTTCAGTGAAAGCCATGGCCACAGTAGCCACAGTGCTGGCCCCCGTCTCTGCTGTGGGGTCTCATGTACTTTCCGGCTGTGAGAGAGGGAATTGTGTGTGCCCAAACACCACCTGTTAAAGTCCTGACCCCTCTTACCCAAGCTGTGAGCCTGTTCAGGAATGGGATCCTTGGAGATAGTGTGTTAATCAGGGGAGATGAAAGAAGCAAAATCATAAATACTCATAAGAAAGAGTTGTATATACCAGAGCAACTGTACATTAAGAAAACATCACAACCCAGTCCAGTCCAAGGTCATAAGTCAGATACTAGCCCCTATGTCCGATACGGATCTATCAAACCCTCTTCACACTCACAAAACACATGCAATGACTTTAAAGGCAGGACAATCTCAGGCCAGTGAGCAGAAAATTCTGAGATGCACTGGTGTTGTAAGCACCTTAGTGCTCCCAGAGGTCTCTCCAGCTTCAGGGTAGCTCTGGGTTAGTCTGGGTAGACTAGAGAAACAAGTTCATAAACACACACGGGTATATAAGGGAGACCCTTACATACAAGAGGAAGGAAACATCGAGAAAGCATCCCAACCCAGTTCAGTCCAAGTCCACAAGTCCGATATTAGCTAATATGTCTGATACTAATACATAAGTCTTCTTCAGACTCACGAAGCACATGTAATGATGCCAGGACAATAACCGGCCAGTGGGAGCAGAGTCTTGTGTATCCAGTGGTGGTAGAAGCATCTCAGCACTGGCAGAAGTCTTCATGTGGCTTTTCTGGCTTCAGAGGTCTGGTTTCATGAGGGGAAGCCCATGTGTGACTTCTCCTCCAGGATGGTTCACAGGGAATCAGCCTTGTGTCTTGTAAGTAGAGAATTTCCAAGAGACTGAGTTGATAGTCTCTCACCTCCATGGGAGAAATATCGTAAAGTTTCCCAAAATTCTTAGAGAAAACCATGCCTACACAGAGGTCTCGTTGGCTATCTCCAGATTGACAGGCTAGACTCCACCCTGTCCCTCTTAATCCTCAAATTAGCACCAAAGTACATGACTGCCACAGACTCCATGTGGCTTCTCCTCCAGGATGTCTCACAGGAAGTCAGCTTTGTCAGCACAGAGTCTCCAAGTGAGTGTTGTCAGTAGAAAATCTCCAAGGACAGTGAACCGAGAGAGATAGTGTCTCCCACTTCCAAGAAGGAATGACCACATTTCCCAGAATTCTCAGGATAAGGCCACGCCCAGACAGAGCTCTCATTGGCTACCTCCAGATTGACAGGCTAGACTCCACCCCTACACTCTTCATCCTCCAATTGACACCAGATGAGGTGACTGTCCCAGGTAGTATCAATTGTCATAAAGTCATACAGGAGTCAGGAGGGTCCTAATCTGACTTGAGGGATTGCTAACCTCGGGGTCGGCAGTTCAAAACAGCCAGCCACTCTTAGGAGAGAGACCAGCCTCTCTTTTCCAATGAAGAGTTAAGGGTCTTGAGAACCCACAGGGACAATGAGTCTCCTCTCCCATGGAGTCAAGATGAGTCGGCATCTACTGGATGGCAATGAACTTGGTTTGTTTGCTTCCTCCCACAGGAGAGTCATGAACCAACAAGGTCAAGATGGCCATGTGACCAGGGTTGTGGTGCAGCTGCCAGGGCGAGTGGGAGAGACAAGGGGAGATATCTTTCCTTAGACTGTGCTTCAGAGGGCATGTGGCACTGCCCAGGGCCTGAATTTCAATGTCTAGCCTTCCAGAATGAGGACAGAAAACGTTTCTGAAGGTAAACTCAGACGGCCCTAGGAAACACGTACCACGACTCTCAGACTTGCATTCATGGAACCACCACCGTGTGGCGTGGCCGTGGTCCAGCCCTCCCAGGATAAGTCCTGTGGTCGTCCGGGTTGACCAGAGAACCACCCCAAGTCCCAAGTCACTGCCTCCCTATTTCAGTTTCCCACACACCCTCCCTTGGCTTCCAGAGCTGCTCCAGACCACCCACAGATCTTCTTCTAGCAGCTTACCCTAGAACGCTTGATAGAGAAGGTGCTTGATAAAGGAAGCAACTAAGCAGGTTTCTTTCTCTCTCTCTTTTTTTAAAGGGGGTATGTTAATCCGGATAGACTAGAGAAACAAATTCATAGACATGCATATGGATATAAGGGAAAGGTTTATATACAAGAGAAATAGAACATTGAGAAAGCATCCCAACCCAGTCCAGTCCAAGGTCATAAGTCCGATATTAGCCCATATGTCTGAAACCAGTCTATAAAGTCTCCTTCCGACTCACGAAGCACATACAGTAGAGATGTCCCAGGGCTGGCAGGGGTCTCCCCATGGCTCCTCATTTCCAAGGCTCAGGGTTCATCACAGTATCCATTGGCAGTGGGAGCATCTCAGCACTGGCAGGGATCTCTCTGTGATTCCTCTGGCCCCAGAGGTCTGGTTCCATCAAGTCAAGCCCAGGTGGCCTCCTCTATGGCTCTTCTATTTTCCAGGAAGGAATCAGGATCGATCAGCATGCTGTCATCTCATCTTATCAGTAGACATACTCCAAGAGACTGTCAAGTTTTTCTACTCCAATTGGTAAAAACCACTAGATTTCCAAGAAACCTCAGGAGAAAGCCATGCCCACAGAGAGGCCGCATTGGCTACCCATTGGCTATCTCCAGATTGACAAGCCAAGCCTTACCCCTAGACTCCCAAACATGAAATTGACACAAGACATGACTGCCACGAGGGGTGGGGTGGAGAGAGTAATATGAGATAGAGTGCCACTGATAAGAGTTTATTTGAGCCCCAATAGCTGTGCCATCACCTGTGTCTTTGTGTCTTTGTCACCACAGACACCTGATTCATACGGACGGCATAAGTGCCAAACTGAAAGGAAGAAGGGTGCTTAAAGGCCCTCTACGGGTTACCCTCTTTTCTGATCTTGCCACTGCTACCCTTCTCATAAGACTGCTGTAAAAAATTTTTAAAAAATACAATATATCTCCTCCCCTTGACTCCCCTGTAAAGGGGTCAGTGATGATGCATGTAAGTTTCCTCTAGTTCCTGAAGCCTTCCTTCCCCCAACCATCATGGTCCCAACTCTACCTTACCAATCCAGATGGACTGGAGAAGGTAGACTAGTGGAGAGGGGAGCTGGAGATATGGGAAAACAAAGAGAGATGAGCCTCTTTGGGCCAGTGGTGAGATTGGAGATGCTGGAAGGGTGGAGAGAAGGTGGGGTAGAGAGACGGAACCAACTGCAAGGATATACACATAAGCTCCTGTTTAAAGGACTGGCATCAAAGGAGTGGGTTGGGGGAGAGGTCGGGCAGTGTAAGATATGACAGAACCTTAATAATGTATAAAACATTGAGAATTGGTGGAGAAGGAAGAGCAGGGGAAGAGGGGAAGGGATGGAAAAACCGATACCAGGGGCACAAGGGGAAAGGCGGATGATTGGAGAATGATAACAGCAGCGGACATGTGAAAGTGCTTGGCACAGTATGTTTATTTATGTATTGTGAAAAACGATGTACGAGCCCACAATAAAATGATTTTTAATTTAAAAAATATTGTGATAAGCTGAAAAATGTGATATATAGATTGATAGATAGACATAGATATAGATATATATAGATATATCCCATCGATCCTTTACTAAGCAAGTGGAACTGGAAAACAATGAAGAGCATCATCCCAAACCTTGTGGCTCCCCCCATTCTGGGTTTTCTTGAAGACGTTCGCACGTGCAGTGTAAGAAGACGTGAGTCAGCCTTCCTTCCCCAGTCCCGCCTCTCATAGTTGCTGGGATTCAGTGCCAGGTTGCACATATGTTCTCCATTTGGCGAGAGAAAGAAAGCACGTGTGCTGAAAAGAAATGGGGAAAGGTGAAGATCATAAGAAGATGCTTTGCCTTTTGCTGACTTCTTGACCTCTCTGAGCTCTAAAGGCTGTTCTGACCCCAGCCACCGGGTTCTTGAAGCATCTGCCACCTCCCCAACGGAACTCTCCAGAAAGGAGCATACACAGCATATTCACTTCCTGTAGAATGGAGGCCCAGGAAGTGCAGACTGACCCGAAGACCCATCTGTGGTGTGGAGATAATACACCCATAGTGTCCATGCTGTGAAAGCTCACTGCCACCACTGAGTTAGTGTTGATGCATAGCAAAAGCCCCCTGTGGGCTTCCAAAACTGTAATTGTTTATGGAGTTTTATGCAGCCGAACACACGGGCTCCATTTTTTTTTTGAAGGCAGGGTACTCAGAGTTGTGAAGCCCTTGTCCCACTCTGCCCCCGTGACAACCCATACCACTTGTTGCTGTTAAAATGCAGACTCACGGTGTGTTAGTCCCAGTAGACTAGAGAAACAAGTTCATAGACACGTGTATGTGTATAAGAAAGAGTTTATTTCCAAAAGCAATCGAATACTGAGAAAGCCTCACAACCTAGTCTAGATCGAGTCCATAAGTCTGATGTTAGCCCATATGTCTGATCCCAATTAATAAATTCCTCTTCAGACTCACGCAACACATGGAACGATGCCGAATACAGGATAATCACAGGCCAGTGAGTGGAAAGTCTTGTGGATCCGGTGATGGTAGAGACATCTCAGCACTGGCAGGGGTCTACATGTGGCTCTTCCAACTCCCAGACTCTAGTGTAGCTCCATGTGTCTTCTCAACAGGAAGGCCTTGCAGGGGTGAGCATGTGTCCCACCTCCAGTGAACTGTTTATCTCCTTAGCCCTTCAAATGAGGTCATCAAGCTGTAACCGGATGGACAGGACTGACAGGCTCAACTTCACCCCGTTCACTCTTACGTCTCAAATTGACAACAGATCGTGTAACTACCACACATCGGGACACCATGTGTTGCCAAGCCGAAGGGCTCCACTGAGTCCCCATGGTCAAGACCACTCAAAAGCAGATCACTAGGAGCAGGGGGTAGAAAGCCTAGAACCACTGCCCACTTCTGGGCTTCGCAGCTGAACCCTTTAAGTGTTGGCACCACCCAAGTGTGGTGGGGAATAAATGCCTGGCCCAGGCCAAGCCAATGAGCCAGGCCTTGAAGTGGTAGCCTTATAGCAGTGACCTCCAGATCATCGAAATATCCTTCCTTATAGGGAATTGTGCTCAGCCAAGCACAGGTCCCCTGACACCAGCAAGTGTGTTGCCTCTGTGTTCAAAGTATTAGAGACTGGATCTGCATCCCAACAAGGGGAGGGCTTCTGTTGAAGCACAGGGAGTGAATTACAGGGAGAAGCGGCGCTCAGCGCACGCTCGGTGGCGTGCTCGAGAGAAGATGACACTCACCTCCTGATGCTTTTCCCTGCCTCCCTTGCCTGGCACTGGAAGCAGACCCAACAGTCCCTCAGTCCTGGGTATGTGACTCTTCGGATGCATATTGTGAGGCTGCGTGTTCGCAGGCCCGGCAAGGCGTTGAGTAGACAGGGATGTGGTGAAGAAGTCAGCACAGCCTAGGTACAGAACTAAGCCTTCTAGAAGTCAGACTGTTCCCACCACATCTGGGGGGAGATTTCATGTAGTTTTCCCCTCCCTGATGACCCAGTGGCTCTGTTCCATAATCACAAAAAATTGACACTTGACATCCACTTGACTATATATATGTGTGTGTGTGTGTGTGTGTGTGTGTGTGTGTGTGTGTATAGCGACAGGGATTTGGGACACACATTTTTTTCATTTAACAGAATCCAAAGACAACTAGAAAAACACTTTGAAATCGAATTTCCTTTTTTATTTTTAACTTTAAAACAATCATTTTATTGGGGGCTCTTTCAACTCTTATCTCAATCCATATGCACATCCATTGTGTCAAGAACATGTGTGCATCTGTTGCCCTCATCCTCAGTGAATTTATTATTATTATTATTATTATTATTATTATTATTATTATTATTGGGCATCACTGCCCTCTGGCAGGAGTGGGAACCCCAGCCTTGCTCCTAGAGAACTGCTGCTGGATGTGAACCGCCTACCCAGTGGGCTGCAGTACCACATACAACCACTATACCACCAGGGCTCAGCCCTCCTTTTTTAATTATGATTGCTTATTTTTAACCAATTAAAGCCAGCCTAAACTGTCTTTAGAGACAGGTGATCCTGGTTTGCAATGAGACCCTGGCTGTGTGTTAAATGGACATGTGTCAGGATTCATCCCACTGGATACTTCCATGGCCCCAGAAATGGGTCCCTGTATGAATCCTGGAAAGAAACCAACTAACTAATGCTCGGGTCTGGGCTAACCATTTAAAACGCGAGGCCATTCTCCCAGAAACCCCTGAGTGAGGCTTCCTGTGGCCCATCCTCCTCAGACCCTATGGCTTCTTTGGTCATAAATCTGGCTTTCAGTTGGTGAAAAACACTGCCAAGAGGCAGAAGATTAATGAGTTTCCTTTTGCCTAAGCTCTCAGAAGGGATGAAGCGAGGGAACCCTTGTAAAAGGAATTTCTCCTTGTGAGAAAACCAGGGTGTTTGGTTGTCAGATAGGAACAGTCTCTTCCTTCTGTTTCAGTCAGCAACATACTCCCTTTTGTGCCTTTGAACGATACAATGTCCTAAGCCCAATGCTAGACTCTGTCTTAAGTCACTCACCACGGATGCCTGGGATTTACTAAGAGAAGACGATGTTGGAACTATCAGAGAAAGCTGGAATCGAGAGTCCATGGGGATGCATTGTGATTCAGAAGGATCCTGTCTGTGACACACATGTAAACTTCCGATGGCCAGCAGTTCTCAACCTGTGGGTCAGGACCCCTTTGGGGATGGAACGACCCAGTCACAGGGGTGGCCTGATTTATCACAGTAGCAAAACAACAGTGATAAAGTAGGAAAATCATTGTATGGTTTGGGGCTGGGGGTCACCATCGCATGGAACTGTAAGAAAGGGTGGCCACCTTAGGAAAGTGGAGAACCGCTGAGTTAGATGAAGCTGTCTGACATTGCAGTCAACTGCCAGCCAGGCTGCTAGCCCTATCTGACCTCCTCCTGGACTTCCCTATTGCTGAGCAGCAGGGGTCAGGCAGGCCACCATGCTCTGCCCTTCTTTACCAATCCAGACAACAGTTCCTTCCTTTCAGGGCCCTCTGCTGCTGTGCCAGGTTCGATCTTCTTTGCAATGGCCACACAGATCCCCCCTCCCCCCGACAATGCTCACAATTAAAGAGGGTTTATTAAGATAGTTACTAAGTTATGACAAGTTAGGATCAGTCAACCAAAAGGATGCAATCCGTTGGAAAGCCGGGAGGCGGCCAGCTCCAGGTTCAGAATCTCTTCACTCTTCCATTCTGATCTCGCTTGCAAGGAGAGAGTTCAGGCAAGGGACCAAAGTCAGACTAGAGTTAGAGAAAAGGGTCATAACAGAAAGAGTGACTTCATTGAAAACAAATCTTTGAAAAACAAAGCCCAAGGGGCCCTTAGCTAGTCTCAAAGGCTGGCTGGTAGCATGTAGAGCCAAACTTCTTTTAAAAAATCATTTTATTGGGGGTTTGTATAACTCTTATCACAGTCCATACATTCAGCCATTGTGTGAGCACAATTGTATATGTATTGCCCTCATCATTCTCAAAACATTTACTTTCTACTTGAGTCCTTGGTATCAACTCCTCAATTTTCCCTTTCCTCCCTCATGAACCCTTGATAAATTTTGAATCATTATTATTTTGTAACATCTGACGTCTCCCTTCACTCCGTTTTCTGTAGTCTGTCCCCCAGGGAGGGGTTATAGGTAGATCCATGTAATTCATTCCCTCTGTCTACCCCACCTTCCCTCTATCCTGACAGTATTGCCACTCTCACCCCTAGTCCTGAAGGGATCATCTGTCCTGAATTCTACACGTTTCTGGTTCTTAACTATACCAGTGTACACCCTCTGATCTAGCCAGATTCATAAGGTAGAATTGGGATCATGATCATGGGGCTAAGGACGCATTGAAGAACTAGAGGAAAGTTGAATGTTTCATAATGGTGCACTTCCCACCATGGGCAGACTGTCCTGGGGGCCTTCTGCTATTGGCTGGTGGTCCACAGTGTACCGCTTCCCTGCACCCTTGCATGCCTGCCCCTCTGACTTCATGCTGTGCCCTTGTCTCCAGACCCAACACTCCAGATTCCAACTCCAGATATATTGGGGCTAGGGTGGGCCTCCCATCTTTCCCCACGCAGCCTTTTCATGACCTCAGGTCTGTTTCGTGGATAAGAAATCCATCCTGTCTGCTCTACACCTTCCTTGATGCTGCAGGGCTGTGTGTGGAAATGTGTCTCCACCTCTCTGTGATGCTGGAACGCCTGCCATCACCACCATCACCTCTTCTCCCACTCTCCGTTCCTGTCCAACAAATACCTGGACACACGGCAAACCAGCTCCTCTATCAGCAGTCACATGTGTCTCTCCGGCCCTCAGCCTATTGGCCATGCGTCCTTAGGCTTCTGTCTCGGTGGGTCATGAAGCCAGACCATTTGTCTCTCTGCCACAGTCTAGGGCCAGATGAGGAGAAAGTAGCCAACAATCTCAGGGCCATCTTTGTGTCGCCCTGCCACTCTCTCTGGTGCATGTGGTCCCAGCTGCCTCTGCCACTTTAGATGGGTTATTCTATGTGTGTCCCAGATGGCCCTGAGATATGGAGGAGTACCCTGGGTGGAGCTGTATTTATCTCTTAGCTGACCGTACCCCTAAGAAACATTCAGGATGGTCCCCAAAGTCCCACCCTCTAATCAAGCGGTTTGAAAGATCACCCTAAAGATCACAACTCAAACCCAGCCCTACACCAAAACTCACAGCCACTGAGTCAATTCTGACTTATGGCAACCATAGAGAACAGTCTGGAAAATTTGCCTCCTGGAGCTTTCCAAGAGAGGAGCAGAAAACCTGATTTTTTCCTCGCAAGGAGTAGCCAATAGTCTTGAACCTCTGCCCTTGCAGTCAGAGCGTTCTCTTAGTTTTATAGCGGAGACCCCATTCACTGACTTGATTCTGACTCACGGCAACTCTGTAGGGCAGAAGGCCTGTGTGTTCCCAAGACTGCACATCTTTTAATGGGCATTAGATAGCCCCAATTTCCTCCTCCAGACCAGTTTGTGGTTTCAAACTCGCTGATCTTCCCCTTAGCAGCCCAACTGATAACCCATGACTCCACCAGGGTTCTGCTGGCAGCACTAAGTTGCCTCCTGAAGGGGACCATCACTACAGGCACCGAGTCTCTCGAATTATAAGACATCACTCCAGGGATAGGCACTCAAAAGACCATGTCAATTGACCTCTCCAGACAGACACAGACTTCCCGACAGTAGAAAATGTAGCCTTTGAACATGGAAAACTTAGGACTGTACTGTCATCGATTGCATCCCCAATGATATAGAGTCTTTCTTGTTCTTTTTGGATCAACCACTCTGATGGCCTGAGGGGCTCCGTTGTGTGGGGAAAGACCCCACTTCTCTCCGAGCAGCCTGACACTGCTTGCTGTGTTTGGACCAAGTTCCGGAGAAGCTGGGAGCACTGGAGATCTTAGGACAATCCCAAGACTCTTCTACCCAAGGCAGAGAAATAAGCCAGTGTACGGTTCTGGGCGCATTGGGGAATGGAAGTACTACTTGGCCATAAGCCAGGAGGAGAACTTCCGGAAAGAAGGGAGACGGACTAGAAAAAGTTGCTGAAGAGAAGCATTAAGAGTTGAGGGGAAACAATCAGTGCCTTGATACTGAAACTTGAGCGTCAGCCCCATGATTTTTTTTTTCTGTTCAGCTTGGGAGGTAGCATGATTTTTCCTGATGTAATATGATTTTTCTATGCAGTATGACTTTTCTCTCTTTTTAAATCATTTTACTGGGGGCGTGTAAAACTCTTATCACAATCCGTCCATCCATCCATTGGGTCAAGCACATCTGTACATTTGTTGACATCATCATGCTCAGAACATTTGCTTTTTACTCGAGCCCTTGGTATCAGCTCCCCATTTTTTCCCTACCCATCCCCCCCACTGCCCTCATGAATCCTTGATAATTTATAAATTATTATTTTGTCATATCTTACCTGTCTGATGTCTCCCTTCACCCAGTTTTCTGTTTTTCATCCATTAGGGAGGGTTTCATATGTAAACCTTTGTAACCAGTTCCCCCTTTCTACCCTGCCTTTCCGCCACTGTCCCAGTATTGCCACTCTCACCACTGGCCCTAAAGGGATCATCTGTCCTGGATTCCCCATGTTTCTGGTTCCTATCTGTACCAGTGTACCTCCTCTGGTCTAGCGGAACTTGTAAGACAGAATTAGGATCATGATAATGGAGGGGAGGAAGCATTTAAGAACTAGAGGAAAGTTGTATGTTTCGCCAATATGATTTTTCTATTCAGATTTTTCCTTCAATGAGGTGTAACACTCCTTTCTCTGAAACCTGGAAGAGGAAAATCCCTGTGAGTCAGGTGCCCTCTGCTCATTTTCTTGTGAGGCAGGAGATAAGATGCCCACACCTCCTATGGAGATTCCTGGCATCATTTTAAAATTATTTTTATAGAGACAAAACCTTGTTTGTTTGCTTGTTTTCAGCTTCATGTAAGGACAGGATGCTCTGTTGTCTGCATGCCCACAACAGGTGATTTTGATGTGCAATGAATAATAAGTCCTGGCAGAGAAATAGCCCACTTAAACCAACAGAGACCCTTGCATGTCCAGAAGTCACTAGGATTTAATCACCCATTGTTCAGGCTGTGGTGATAAGGGGTGGGGGTGGGGAGTCCTTATCAGCTATCTCTGAGAAACTCTGTGCTTTCATCCCGTCCAAGACACAGTTGTCCTACAGGCAGAAAAGAGTTTGCTGCTGGAAAATCAACAAGCCATCCTGGGAAGCCATGCAGGAGAAAGGGTGCAACTTCGAAACCAATGGCTTGTTGATGTGCGTTTGCTTGTTGGAAACAAAACACTGCCGAGATGGGCACTCCTCTGTCATCCATGAACCACGTGGAGGATTGGGAGAGCCTAGGGACCCAGTGCAGCCGACAAAATTTCCTATAATCCCAAGGGAACATGAGGAAGGATATGGTTCCGCTATCCCACGGCATCTGAGAGCAAGACCGCTTCTAACGCACCAGCTTCATTTAGAAATCTCGAGTCTGATGGAACCATGTATTTTTAGCATTTCAGGAAAGATTCTCAAAACTTTAGAGAAAAAAATATGTGTTTGTGAAAGATGAGCACATCCTAGCTTCACCCACAAAGTAGAAAACGTCCTATCTTTTCCTCTAGGACTTCGGAAGGCATTTTGAGTTCTGGATTGTTGTTTTAAAGTCAAGTGAGGATAACATTAAGCTGCCATTAAGGAGGAAAGATTGAAATGCGTCAGAATCACCTCGATGGCAGGGAGGGGGGCTGACATCTGACTAGGGGTCCTGAGCAGGCTGTGGGAAGGTTGGTGGAACCCTCGGCAGGCTGTGGGGAGGTTGATGGTTCAAACCCACAAGCTGCTTGACAGAGGACAGAGAAGAGTTTCTGCTCTGGTCACGATGTTTGGATTCCAATGGGGGCAAGTCTGATAGATTTTCTTCAAAGCCATAGGACAGCTGAGGGGCTTATTATGAAGACAGATCAATAAAATTCGTGATTGGCAGACCAACTCATAACCCGCCATGCCTGCAGTGCTCCACATGAGAGTTCAATAAAATTTAAAACTGCATTGGTAAGGAAAAGACCAAGAAAGATGCCCCAGGGGAGGAGTGTTAGTCTGGGTTGACGAGAGAAATAAATTCATGGAGACATTCCTATGTCTATACGGGAGACTTTTATGTACAAGACCAATTGAACCTGGAGAAAACATCCCAGCCCTGTCCAGATCAGGTCCCTAAGTCTGATATTCATCCATATGTGTGATGGCAATCTATAAAGTCCTCCTCAGACTCACGAAACACATGCAATGATGCTGAATGCAGGAAGGTCACCGGCCAGCGGGTGGAGATTCTTGTAAATCCAGTGGCATTATAAGCATCTCAGCACTGACGGGTTTTAACCTAGCTTCTCCAGGTCTGAGGTTCTGGATGTCTCAGGGTAGGTCCATGTGGTTTCTCCTCAGGGATGTCTTCCAGGGAGTGAGCAAAGAGAGAAAGTGTCTCCTGCCTCCAGGGAAGAAAATCAGGCTTTCCCAAAATTCTCAGGAGAAGGTCATACCCACACAAAGGTCTCCTTGGCTATGTTATCATCCGATTGGCAGGCTAGACTCCACTCCTACATGCTTAATCCTTAACTTGACAATGATATAACTGCCACACCATGTGACAGTACCCTTACTCATTCTTAGAGGGTAGAAAGAATCCCATTGCAAAACCTTACCCCATCCATCACACAGCCCTGACCTTGTCCCTTCTGACTTCTTTGTGTTTCCAAAACCCCAAGGACATCTGAAAGGCAACCGACCCAAGTCCCCTGAAGATGTCCCAGCTGCCCCTTTTGACATGGTGTCGATTGAAGACCCTAGAATTCTTCAGGGGGAAAGGTGAGGGTGATGGAGGCGCCACTTTCAGAAGGGATGAGATCAAGCGGGAAGATCTGTCAAGAAACGGGAGCTTCACATTTTGATGTTCCTGTATGATAACGGTCTCTATGACTTGGGGAAATTTTTTTAGCAATATTTTGTGACTTACTCTCATAGGATCAGTAAATTGATTCTAATCTTTACTCTAATCTAATCATTAAATTGGTATCATGACTTTTTGGAAAATGCAGACAAGAGCCTACCATTTTTCAAAAACCTGGGGAATAATAAAGTAGCAGATAAGTAACAAAGAGACCAAAGGAAATTCCAAGGACTATAAAAGATCCTTTCATAAATTCTCTGTGACTTGGCCTATAAAAAACTGTACATGGGGCTGAGCCCCAGTGGCGTAGTGGTTGTGCGCTGGACTGCGGCCCACTGGGATGGAGGTTCAATTCCAGCTCCACGGAGCAAAGGGCCTCCTACTCCCACCACCTGAGGGCAGTGATCCCCCCCCCAAAAAAAAAAGACTGTACATGTGTTAATCCTATCCACTTCCATGTACGTTTCACTTGTCGGTAGTTTAGATCTCAGTACATTGAAGCAAGAAAGACTGATTTATTGCCACTGGGCTAGGTGCATAGACATCTTTTGATTCTGCTAGGGTTATCTGTATTATCGTTTCTTCCAGCATCTCCATTCTCGCTAGAAGGGGAAGGGACTGTATGGTTGTTTCAGCAGCTTATGCCCAGCAGTAGAAGCAGGAACTTATTTTCCATGTGGTCTTTGTAGCAGAACCTGGTCCTAGTTATACCATGTAACATCAGAAGATGCCATCAGAGACCTGGAATACAAGAAAAACCCACACTTGGGAGCCCTGCCGTAAAATAATAAACCCGATGGATAGTAAATGAGGGATATGTGGTACAACTGCCCATCTTGAGTTGGTGGTCCCATTTGGACCAAGCAGCTGATAAACAAGAATTCTCAATGGCAATCCTGGGAGTTGGAGAACGCCAAAGAAGCTCCCCACATTCTTGGCTGATTAAGAGATGATGAGGCATACACAAGTAAGGCAAGACAGAGACCAGGGAAAAGCAGACGTCACAGCAGGATGAAAACTGACCACAATTGGAATATACACCATAGCCCACCCACAGAAAGGTTCACTGGCAAAAGCCTCCCTTACAAGCTTGAGGTATTGGAACGCCATCTCCACTCAATCCTGGGTGATCGCTGAGCTAGGCAAAGACAGGAACAAATCCCTAGGAAGCCAGACAGAAATGTAAAAGTACGCATTTTAAAAACAATAGTTATGTGATGAAATAATCATCCTCCATTCTACGGTCCAATGTTGTCATAATACGCTGACTTTTCACATCGTGACCAGGCCGTTAGAACTTAACCATGTTGATAAGTGAGAAGTAGTTCCCCAAAACCATGAGAAAAGCACCAGCTGAAAATTCTAGAATAAAAGAACAAAAAGAATCAAAGTAAGAATGTTCTATGTTATCTCAACAGTATGTTTGCAATAACAGAGGTTCTGTTAAACATGCGTCAAATATAGCTATGGAAAGATGGGGGGAGGGGTGAAAGGACAAAAAGGTGATTGGAAAACGCAATGACCCAAAGTGTCCTAAATTTGTGGAAAACCAATCCTCTACATGCCCAAGAAGCTCCATGATCCTCACATACTAGAAAACCAAACAGGTTCATGCATGGGTGCATTATCATCACCATATTGAAATGCTTCAAAGCCCATGAGAGCATCTTGAGTCATAGGGGGAAAAAAAAATGACTGAACGTGTATAGGAAGATAACCTTAGGATGAGCCTCTGATAACACTTCAGAGACAACGGAGGGCAGATGGCAGTAGAATGTCATATTGAAAATGATGAGAGAAAACAAAGCCAACCTGTCAACTAGGAATTAGCTATCCAGTCAAACTATCTTGCCAACCAACCTGAGGCAAAATAAAACCAAAAGCCAAATGCCCTGCCATCAAGGTGATCCTGATTCCTAGGACAAACTAAAACTGCTCCCTAAGATTTTCAAGATTGTAAATCATTATGGAGGCAGACAGCCTCATCTTTCTCCTGCAAGGCAGTGCGTGGGGTTGAACTACTAATTTTTCCTTAGCAGCAGAATGGTGAATCCAGTGGCCCCAGGGTGCCTGAGGTAAAATAAAGACATTCTCAAATCATCCGAAGAAAAAGGAGAGAAAGAGAGAGAATTCTTTACCAGTGGACCTGCCTTACAACAAATCATGAAGAAGCACATGACACTAGACATCACACAGATCATGGCTGAGGGCACTCTCTGTTCATGGTTGCATGCGGTGTTCTCTTGTTTTGTTCTGTAAAATCAAAGCAGCTCCCTCTCCTTTTCTCATTCCCCGCTGGATGGTTTTCAAGACACCAAATCCAGATCCTCACCACTCTGGACCACAGGGAGCATACAGGCCAGGGGAGATAGAGGACATGGCTCTGACCTTGGACTCTCACTCTGCAACAGCAGGTGGGCAGGTAGCGGTAGCAGTGGTAGGGGCTACAAGGGCAGGATGGCTATTGCAGCTCACGCAGGTGCACGTGCTTGTCTTCCTCCCCACCCACTTCCCATGCTCTGCTCCCACAGCGCTGCTGCCACTGCCAGTACTTCCAGCTGCCACCTGCAGGAGCAGCAATGGGGGTTGTGTTCAGAGCAGTGGCCTCAAGGTGGCCTGGAAGTATTCTCCTCCCATAAGGATCTTAAGGGCGTGTTCACATGTTGTCTTGGTGTACGGATCACGTCACATCATCATTCACAGAACGCAGAGTGGAGACTGAGCTCTCCGTCAGAGAGGAAATGACACCAGGTCGTCATCAGAAAGCCAGATGTTTAGCATATACGTAAAACATGTCTATGACAATAATGGCAAAACGTATTGGAAGAAACCCTGTTCACCCGATATTGACCTGGAGGAGCCGGTGGTAAATAACAATCCACAAAGCAAGGGCTAAGAAAATTAACCTGCCAGTCAGGTTAAGCAATAAAGGGATTTTTAAAAATTAAAAATGACACACTAACATTTCCTAAATAGAAAAGAAGACATAGGAAGCCATAGAAGACAGGAAAAAATGGGATGAACTAATTAGAAAACAAAGAACAGAATGGCTGGCATATACCTAGTATGGTTTACATCTTCTCACTGAACAACCCGGGGAGCCAAGTGAGACTGCATGAAACCTTTAAAGAGTTGAAGAGAATCAAATGTCATTGCAGCATCACATGGTCCGCAGACTGTTTTTGGAGAATGAGAGAACGTCAGCCTTTTTAAAATCCTCAGGATAATAATAATAATAAAACAGAGAGCATTTTCCCCAGCAACAGAACTTCACTAAAGGTGTATACCTAGAGATAAAGGAAAATGATTTTAAATTATGGTTTAAGTAAAGTGATGAGATTTTAAGTGGGACATCATTGACTGGGGAGGGGGTGTTTCTTGATTAGTCTATATGGAGCAACAAAATTTTTCATAGAATGCAAAAATAGGATTGTAATGTATTTATTTTAATTTTAAAATGCTGTGGGACATTGTTAAATTGTTTAAAAAGTGGGATATCTGATCACTTTAGGTGTAAGAGATGAATCTTGATATTTGCTCACTTTATGAGACACAGTTTGGTAGTTTATCACTGGTGTTGGGCTAACCGTTTGCGAAGGAAGCTGGTTTTCCTGTCAATAATGTACACAGTGGCATGGTGGCATGCAGTGGAAATTCCTCAGATGAACAGTACTCCTCTGCATGTTCTTGCTTTTCCTAGTTCTACCTTCTCTTCCCTTCCCCTTCCTCCTGTCTTGTCTTTGTTTGGGAGCAGACATTGCCCTTTTGGTCTTATCTGACTGATTGTACTGGTAGTCTGGTCATTTCTCCTCATCGTTACCATTTATCTCTTTTGAGCTGTCTGTTGCTTCATCTCCTGGGAGTGAGTTAAGTTCCAGGTTTCAGAGTGTGAAGAGGCCAGTCTTGCCTATTCTACTAGTCCCCATCAGACCATCAAGTCTGATCTTATCTTTTTAAATTTTGTTCTACATTTTTTTTCTTTCTCCCTCTCTGTCCAATAAATTCTATTGTGAAATTCTATTCTACCAGTAATGGTAACTGGGCACCATCTAGTGCTTCTGGTCTCCAGGTAGTGAAGTAGATGGTTTATATGGCCTTTTAGTATTTTGGATTCATTTTTTCCTTCAGTTTTTTTATTTACTTCACTCTTTTTTGTTCTGAGCAATAGTAGTGTCTTACATAGCTGCTCACCTGCTTTTAAGAAACCAGTCACTACTCATCATAATTCAGTCATTTCAAAAAATAAATTATATTTCAATTTATCAGTGGCAAATTAAAAATGCACCTTAAAAATCCAATGTAATTTCATTAGCATAATCAATATAAGATGCCTAGCAAATTATAATATATGAACATGAACATAACTACTCAATAAAGGAATATATCTATAAGTATAATGAAATATACAAAGACCTGGGATCAGAAAGTCAACAAGAAAGAGCACAATAAGCATGAGTCAAGTTGAAAGTAGTAAAGAATAAATTCATGTGTTGAGTTGGAATAATGAAGGATTTCATGGGTGAAATGTTGACTTACACAGGATTCATCAAAGGTTGATTGAAGGAAAACACTAAGCGACTGTAGCAAAAATAATGTGTCAACATTCAACCATGTGAAGAGGAAGCATATGATCAAGAGCCTTCGTGGGGCTGAAGGAAGAAGTCGAAGCTGCAATGAAGGTATTCATGGAAACAAGGCCCCAGGGATTGATGGAATGCCAATGGAAATGATCCGACAAGTGGATGCAGTGCTTAAAGTCCCGGTTGTTCTGTGCCAAGAAACTTGAAAGAAAGCTTGAAATTGGACCACAACCTGGAAAACATGCATACTGTTGCTCACTCTAAAGGAGGGCAATACAAAAATCATCATTTTCATCATCATCATCTGGAAATTATCCAACAATATCATTAAATATGATATGAAAGTAAAATCTAGCTGAAGATACTTTTCAGAAGGTTGCAGCAATACCATGACAGGGAGGGAGCTTCCAGAAAGTCAACTTGAGTTCAGAAGAGGATGGAGAACAAGGAATATCATTGCTGATATCAAATAGATGTTGGCTGAAAGTAGATGATATATAAATTATCGAGGGTTCGTGAGGGAGAGAGTATGAGGGAGGGGGAAATGAGCGGATATCAAGGGCTCAAGTAGTAAGAACATGCTTTGAAATTGATGATAGCAACATATGTATAAATGTGCTTGATGCAACGGATGTATATGTGAAGTGTGATAAGAGCTGTAAGAGTCCCCAATAAAATGATTTCTTTTGAAAATAGAGGGAGTTACTTGAGTTCTATTAACTATTCAAAAGGATTCAACTGTACAGATCATAGAGATCTATAGAGAACATTGAAAAGAACTTAATTGTGCTCAAGGGGGATCTCTTCACAAAACAGGAGGCTGTCATTTGAATAGAAAAAGGAATGCTGTATGATTTAACATAAGAAATATGTGCATCAGGGTTGTGCCCTTTCCCCATACCTACTCAACCTGGATAATAAACAAATAATTGGAGTAGCTTGATTATTGAAGAACCCAGCATTAGGTTGGGAAGAGGACTCCTGAACAAGGCACCATGAGCAGATGACATACACTAGCTTGCTAAAAAAGGAGAACTTGAGGCACTTGTTGAAATCGTGGTTGTCCAAGATTTTATTTTACTTCAACCCACAATCAATGCTCACAGAAGAAGCAGTCAAGACATCAAATGATGTGTTACAATGGACAAGGTATGAAGTAAAAGACTAAAATGGCTGTCTCAAGAGACTCTAACATGTGCTCTCAAAAATGCACTCCCTCCCCCCCAAAAAATAAATAAAAATGCTAAAGCAAAGAGCTAAACAGAAGATTTCAAATCGTGACTCCAGCAGAAGAAGTTATGATTGTGAACTATGCTACAGTCTGACCTAAGGAAACCAGAAGGGAAGAACATGCCTGTCATGTCAGGCTGAAAAGCACGGAAGAAAACGTTATGCCTCCAGTTTTAATATTGAAGGATTCTATGGGCTACATATTGGATGACTCAGCATACACCAAGGAAGAGGGAAGAAACACACAAAGTCATTTTACCAAAGAGAATTCTACTTTAAGACATAACATATAACATATAATCAAGACTTGGTATATTGAAGGAAGAAGTCTGAGTTGCACTGAAGGTACTGACAAAAAAAAAAGGCTTCAGGAATTGTTCAAATACCAGTTGCGATATCTCAGCAAGTTAGTACAGCACTAGAAGCCCTTCACTTATCTAGACTCAGAAATGAGGCAGAGAGCTAAGCCCAACCCTTACCAGTTGAATGGAAGAGGTCTGTGTGTATGCCGCTTCCAAAGAAAGATGAGCCTGACTTGCAGCTGTGCTGCCATTCACTTGTTAATTTTGAAGATCACAATATGCTAATTGCCTAAGCTTGCTTGCCCTATAAAACTGGCATACTTCTCCCAAAAAAAAAAAAAAAAAAAGAACCCCACCCCATCCCAGAAAAGATGTAACTACTGACACAACGTATGTATGTATGTATGTATGGATTATGATGAGTGCTGTATGAGTCCGCAATAAAATGAATTAAAAAATAATAATAAAAAAAAGGAAGATGAGCCCATGGAAATGTGAAATTGATTTTACCACATCCTAACTATCACATAGAAGGAAAAATTGGCTGTTGGTAATTTCGATGAAGCTGCATGAGTAAATTGACAGGGCACTGACAAATTCGAAGCAGATAGATTCAGAAGGGAATGTGGAATTAGGGATGACATTTTTGGTGCTGGATGAATCCTGACAGAAAGCAGTGAATTTCAGACAGGTGTGTACCTGTTTTGTTCTGTCTTTTACTCTGCGTACTGCACTTCTGTTGTTGTTACTGTTGTTCAATAATTAATTGCACTGGCCACAAAGAAGTTGCAAACCAGGTTTTCAGGTGTGAGGTGATTCGGAAATAACAGGTTATAGTGCAGGATCAGGAACGACTCAGGTCCTCAGCTTCCCAACCCTCAGTACCTTGGATTTCTTGTAGTAGCCTGGACCCTTTGGCTGTTGGATCATTGTTACAATCTCTTTAAGCTCCATCAATTAAGTCTCTGAAGCACCCTATCCTGTTCGTAAGCTTCAATCTAAAGACACACAGCTGTCTCTCGACATATATTAGTAAGCCTGCCTTTATAAATGAGTCCTTGAAAGCTCACTGCAGCTTCCAAGCCATAGACAGGTTAGAACTATACCTGTGGGTTTCCAAGACATAACCCATTTACATGAGTGGAAAGCCACATTTTTCATAGGGCTTCAGAAGTCTATGTTTTAAAATCATTTTATCGAGGGCTCTTTCAGCTCTTAATACCATTCATCCATTGGTCAAGCACTTTTATATATATGTTGCCACAATTGTTTTCAAAGTATTTTCTTTCTACTTCAGCCCTTGGTATCAGCTCCTCATTTTTCTCTACTCTCCCCCACCTTTCCACCCTCATGAACCCTTTATAGTTTATAAATTACTGTTATTTTCATATCTTACATCGTCAGCCATCTCCCTTGACCCCCTTGGGGGTGGGTGAAGGGTGTTATGTCGATTGTTGTGATCAGTTCTCCCTATCCTTACTCTCCCTACCCTCCTGGTATCACCACTCTCATTGTTGGTCCTGAGGGACTTATCTGTCCGGGATTCCCTGCGGTTCAAGCTCTTATCTGTATCTGTGTACATGCTCTGGCCTAGCCGGATCTGTAAGGTGGACTCGGAGTCGTGATAGTGTGGGGAGGAAGCATTAAAGAACTAGTGGAGAGTTGTATGTTTCACCAGAGCTACACTGCACCCTGACTGGCTCATCTCCCGTTTTGTGACCCCTCTGTAGGGGGATGTCCAATTGTCTACATAATGGGCTTTGGGTCTCCACTCCACCCTCCCCCTCATTCACATAGATAGGATTGTGTGTTCTGGATCTTTGATGCCTGATACCTGATCCCATCAACACCTCATGATCAGATCACACAGACTGATGTGCTTCTGCCTTGTGGACTTTGTTGTTTCTCAGCTAGGTGACCACTTGTTTATCTTCAACCCTTTAAGACCCCAGACACTATATCTTTTAATAGGTGTCCACCATCAGTTTTCTCCACCATATTTGCTTATGCACCCATTTTGTCTTCGGTGATTGTGTTGGTAAGGTGAGCATCACAGAATGTATGTGGGGTTATTAGAACAGTGTTCTTATATTGAGGGAGTACTTGAGTTAGAGACCTAATGTCATCGGCTTCCTTAATACTTAGCATAAGTATATATACATAGATCTATTTCCCTATGGTTATATATAAATACATTTGCATGCCTGTAGTTAGACCTCAATAAATGTCCTTTGTGTCTTACTTCTTTCCTCCATTTCCTCCTACTTTCCTTTTGACCTGTGATCATGTAGGACCTTCATTCGGGTTTCAGTGATTACTCTTGTCTACATTGTTCTTGATCAAGTCCCACCAAGCATCCTATACCTTCCTCATCATCAATTTTAGATTACTTGTTGTCCCTGAGTTTGTTGGCATCACCTTTCTTCCCTCCACCCCCCTCCGCCACCCTCTCCTCTATCCCCCAACACCATCTGTCCTGTGATTTTCTCTTCTGAATTGTTCATCCCCCCATCTTATCTAGCTAGACATGCCACCACAATAATAAGCACAAAACCCAGACAAAGCAAAACAAAAACAACAGCAAGAAAAAACAACAAAAAAAGAAAAAGAAAATCTTTTAAGTAGTTCCAGGTCTATTTGTTGACCTGTAGGAGTGTCTTCCAGTAGATGGCCTAACCCCAAAGTGGATTTTTGGTTTTCCCCAGGGACTTCATTGCTTTGCTGCTCTGCTGCATGCCCTTGGTGAGGTCAGATCGGGCAGAATTCCTACACTGTGTTGCCAGTGTTGTCCCCCATGGTACTATAGGTCAGTCAGGGGCATCATGTCTCATGGTGGGGTCAGCTCTAGGGTCCTATCTGTGCATTCGCTGACAGCCACATCTTTCTCCCACAGAACCACTGGTGGATTCGAACTGCTGACCTTGTGGTTAGCAGTACAATGCATAACCCACCATGCCATCGGGGCTCCCTTGTCTAACCAAGGTCACAAAGAACTCTTCCATGTTTTCTTATAGATGTTTGAAATATTCACTTTAAATGTGAGGTCTCTGATCCTTTTAACCAAATGCTTTTGTATTTGGTGTGAGGTAAAGCCTTATGGACATTATCTGTAGGTTTTTCATTCATACCCTTGATCAAATTGAAGAAGTTTCCTTCTTTTCCTAGATGACTGAGAGTTTGATCATGAATAGATATTGAATTTGATTAATAGTTGTTCTGATTCCACCAAAAGAGCCATATGACATGTCTTTTTTAATCTGTTAAAATGTTGAGCTACACTGATCGATTTAAATTTTTTAGAACATGTTTCATTTCTACAATTTATCTTATTTGATCCTTTTTTATATTATCCTTTATATCCTTTTTATATATATCTTTTATATATTATTCTTGTTTTACATTTCTGGATACAATTTTCTAAAAAGATTTTTCTTCTTTTGAGGTGTGTGTACATATGTTCATAATAAAATTTTGTCTGTTGTCTTTTCATATAATGTCTTCAATGATTTTAGAACTAGGCTGAGCCCTTTGGGAGGTAAACTCTGTGAAAAGCCAGAGGCCGGGGTTACAAAGTACAGCAGGTTGTTCATCTCCTTCTGAGGCTGGTGGAAAGGAGTGCAAGGGGCTGCCTGGTCCAGAGGCTATGTGCCTGTTCTTGCGCGCACAACATACGATCTGGCTTTCATGGGCTCTAAATGGCGCGCACGGATTTCGTCTTCCTAAGGTCCGTGGCGGGTGCTCGGCGAGCCTTTATTTCCTCCTTGAAGGGAATCTAGCTTGCACCCCAGTTCTGACGCCTGCTTCTATTAGGTGCTTAAAGCTAGACTATCATTCAAGGCGACTTTTGGAAAGTCAGGGACAAGGTATTTCAATCAAAGGACCTGAAACACGGTGGGGTGTCTCCCTCATCTGGAGCATGGAGTTGGCGAGGAGGGTTGCTTTGTATCTGAAGAAAGAGACATTCTTCAGAGAAAGTCCAGGGCCAGAGAATCATCCAAGCAGAAGAAGAGATCAACCTGGGGTCACCACAAAAGAAAGACCTGGCAATCTACTTCGAAAAAACCAGCCACGGAAATCCCTCGTGAACCACAATTCCACCCTGCCCTCGGGGGAGAACCTGTTCCCCTAGATTCGCTAGAGGACTCCACATAGGTCAAAGGTAATGCTTTGCTTCAAGAGTGCCTAGGGTGATTCTGGTCGGAGTTTAAAAATGCCCTCTGTCTTCTGGAAAAGTGTGGGTACACTTTTTCTTTCCTTTTCCTTTCCTTAAATGCTTGATAGAAATTACCAGTGAATCTGTCATGGCTTGGAATTTTCATCATGGCAATAATTTTAATTATAATTCTATTAGCTATAATAGCTGTAGGATTATTACCTGTATTTTCTCAAGTACGCTCTAGTGGTGATTGCTTTCAGACAACGTGTACATTGCTTCGAAGTTCTACAGGCATGTGGGCTGTTGAGAGAAAATGGAGGTTTCTTGTGCTGTGTTTGCAAGTTTGGGGTTGGAAGTTGACATGTGAGCAAATCATCTCTTTTTCCAAATGTTAGAGGGGCGATTTCCATACCCTGCCCAGGTAGATTGTGTGCCCTACCTGGGGAGCTAAGCTCTGTGAAAGGGCTGAGCCCTTTGGGAGGTAAACTCTGTGAAAAGCCAGAGGCCGGGGTTACAAAGTACAGCAGGTTGTTCATCTCCTTCTGAGGCTGGTGGAAAAGAGTGCAAGGGGCTGCCTGGTCCAGAGGCAGCCTGGTACGACCCCGACCCAGAATTATCCAATGCAAGACATCGGTTGACCCAACCTGGGGTCACCACAAAAGAAAGACCTGGCAATCTACTTCGAAAAAACCAGCCACGGAAATCCCTCGTGAACCACAATTCCACCCTGCCCTCGGGGGAGAATCTGTTCCCCTAGATTCCCTAGAGGACTCCACATAGGTCAAAGGTAATTCTTTGCTTCAAGAGTTACCTCTGTGGCTGGTGTCATGTTTTCTCTTGGGGCTTCAATACTTTTTAAAATATATGTGTGTGTGTGTGTGTATATATATATATATATATATATATATATATATATATATATATTTGTTACATCTGGAAACTTCAAAGAACATTCTTTGAGGAGGACTAAAAATCTAAATGAGAATCCCTTGTGGTATGGGTTATTTTCTGTGCCATCGATAAGTGTTGCATGTAATATTTTTAAAGTTCACACTGTGCATTAAACTTCTTACTCTAACGAGTTATAAATATTCCATAAAAAGCCTTTCCTGAGGGCAGAAGTTTGGATGGAATTTGAGGTCTCCCGAGGACATCTTGGGAAATTAAGGGAGTGGAGGACCATGAAGTGGCGTGAGTCTGGGTCGACCAGAGAAACAAATTCACAGACACGCTTATGTGTATAAGCAAGAGATTTACCTTCAAGAGCAATTGAATATTGAGAAAACATCCCAACCCAGTCGAGATCAAGTCCCCAACTCTGATGTCCCATATGTCTGAAACCAATCTATAAATGCCTCTTCTGACGCATGCAGTACATGCAATGATGAAGGATACAGAATGATCAGAGGACAGTGGGTGGAAAGTCTTGTGGACCCAGTGGCAGTGTAAGCATCTTAGCAGCTCCAGAGCTCTGACTTAATCAGCATAGCTGTATCAGATGCATGGTCAAGAATGTCTCACTGGAGTCAAGTGTTTTTGTTAACAAGACGGGTCTGCCTGCGAAGGACCACCAGCGGTCTCTTTCATGTAGGTGCTATTTTAGAAACCTGTTCTGTTTCTCCATGTCAATGTCTACACGGCCTCAGTGGCAAACACCAGCCTGCGGTGCAAGGGGGGCTATGTGCCTGTTCTTGCACGCACAACATACGATCTGGCTTTCATGGGCTCTAAATGGCGCGCACGGATTTCTTCTTCCTAAGGTCCGTGGCGGGTGCTCGGCGAGCCTTTATTTCCTCTGTGAAGGGAATCTAGCTTGCACCCCAGTTCTGACGCCTGCTTCTATTAGGTGCTTAAAGCTAGACTATCATTCAAGGCGACTTTTGGAAAGTCAGGGACAAGGTATTTCAATCAAAGGACCTGAAACACGGTGGGGTGTCTCCCTCATCTGGAGCATGGAGTTGGCGAGGAGGGTTGCTTTGTATCTGAAGAAAGAGACATTCTTCAGAGAAAGTCCAGGGCCAGAGAATCATCCAAAGAGCTCCGAGGAAAGTTCTGGAAGGGCAGCTTCGGAATGTCTCTGCTGCGGTGGTTAGAGCCGCCGTGTCATCTGGTTCCCACAGATCCACAGAAGCAAACGCTGAGCGCTCCCACACCATCCGCCCAATGGGGAGTTCTGAGCCCCTTGTTGGGTACGAATCCATCTCCTCGTGGATGGGCCGTCTTATTTTCCCACGTCCTTCTAGTTTACTCTTTTAACTCCGTGTTCGTTCCATCCATCCATCTCTGGTGTGGGCGGTGGACATCCCAGCAGCATGTTGTCAGTTGCCTTTGTTAAAGTGCAGTAGAGAGAGAGAGGACAAAAAAAAATTAAGTTCCTTGCCCTTGCTGGGATTTTGTCATTTATTTGGAAGCAGGTCGGCCTGTTAGACTGGGGAGGGGCTGGGCCCCTGGGGGCCCCTTACAGACAAAGGCATGCCTCCTTTACAAAGACAATGATCTCTTCTTCTGCTTTTAATTTTAAGAGTCTTATTGAAATATAACTCACATATAGGGCAGTTCAATATTTTAAACATATTAAAAAGAGGTGTGCAATCATCACTATAATAGATTGTAGAGCATTTGCTTCTTTATGAATAGCTTTCTATTTTCCCCAAACGCCCACCACCACCATCACTCCATCACCATAGGTACTAGACACTATTAACCCAGTTACTGTCTATTTAGATTTCCCTAGCCAGGATTTGATATAAAGAAAAACAGGGACTGTGCCCCAGTGGCGTAGTGGTTGAGTACAGGACTGCGGTCCACTGGCTTGGCGGTTCAAATCCAGCAGCAGCTCTCCAGGAACAAGGCTGGGTCTCCCACTCCCACCAGAGGGCAGAGATTTCCCCCCCCCCAAAAAAAAGAAAAGAAAAACAGACCACCCCCCCACACACACACACCAAAAACAAAAAAACACATAGAGAAAATTTTGTTGAAAAGACAACAGAGATAATTAAAACCAGACCACAATTAAATGGGTCAAAAGGGAGCACAAGTGATAAGGTGTTACATTTGAACCGCACTACACCTACATTATCCCACTGCCCGTGCCTTCTCGCTGATACCAAGCCTATTCCCGTCTCTGTTCAATGGCCAGAGTGATCCACCAGAGGCTAAATCCAAGGAGTGACCCTGTCAATGAATGTGGGTCTTCTGTCATCATTCACAGTCCTCTGCAAACTGGATGTTCAGAAATTAAGCTCCAATACTGCTCCCTCTTCTAAACTTTGGTTTTCTTACTTAGCATCCTTGGATCGCACTTAGAATCCTGGTAGGCTTCTGACCATGTGGACTCAGCGGTCACCACACTTAGATGGTTGCCTGTTTAAAGACAAGCCTTTAAGACCCCAGATGCTGTTCTTTCGCTAAGGAGGCATTATCTGATGGCTTCGCCACCCTTTGTGGTAGCACCCTTAACTTCTGGGATCTCTTCGTGAGGACAAGTTGGGAGTAGGGACTGTGACCATCTTCTTGACCCAGCGGGTGAAGACACAGTTTGCATGGAGACCTCAATCAAACCCAAACCCAAACTGCGACTGTGGCAGTTCTGATTAATGTGACAGGGTAAAAGTATGCCATGGAGTTTGGGGAGATGGGTGTCTATAATCTCTACGGAAGCAGATCTTTGATGCTTGGGGGAAGAGTCAAACCACCGATCTTTGATGACTACTAACTACTCATTAAGGGCAAATCACTTGTGCCACTAGGGATGTCCACATGGCCCAGGTTACGGAAACCTAGAGAAGGAGAAGATGACTGACTAATCAGCTATCCACAGTTTCCCCAACTGTGTCTGGTTGTGCCATGGAATAATTTATAGAGCTGAATAATTTTGAACAGTATTAATTATTCGAAGAAAAGATATATTTTGGGAGGAGCTGGGTTTCTCACTATTTTGATGTAAAACGTGCTGTGGCTTGGATTAACAACAAGATGCCTTTGTGAATGGAGCACATACATTTTCAAAATGTCTAACGGGTGCATTTTCTCTTAGCTCACCTTTCATCACATGTTAATGGGGGCAGGGAGGAGAGACAGACAGTGACAAAGACAGAGAGAA
Source organism: Nesogale talazaci (assembly GCA_004026705.1). Lineage (NCBI taxonomy): Eukaryota > Metazoa > Chordata > Mammalia > Afrosoricida > Tenrecidae > Nesogale > Nesogale talazaci. The sequence continues at coordinate 41,252 of PVJH01003627.1, read as the reverse complement.
AAGAAAAGTCACCTTAACATATAGAAGTTTTCCAAGTTCCTAGGAGGTTTTACCCTATTAATTATTTTCCATTTTCCTCATTCATGACATCTCATGACCTTTCCCCAGCCTCACCCTCCACCATTAAGTCAGAGCACCTTAGAGCTTATTGGGACTGGAAATGACTTCTAATCGGTATCTCAGAAATAATATAACAGTCTACTGGTACTAGAAATGTTATGCTCCGTTCCCACTAGTGCTAGCGTTTCTCTCAGTTAACCTCTGTGGTTTTCTCTTGCTGTTTTTCTTACTTTTATTTTTTTTAAGATGTGGCTTTTGCTAACCTGGAAAATGCCATTACATTGAATGCGTCATGATAATTAGCTCCCTGACAGGACCCACATGAAGCCCCACTACCTCTTAAAGTTACTGCAGAAGAACGAGTAAATTCATCCCCTTGGCAGCCTCCCAGTGTGATGTGTCTTAACTCCTTGACATCCCGCTGGCTCTAGCTGCTGTTTTCATTCACAGAACTATGCGCCAAATTCAGATTATAATTACTGTTAAAAGGAGAATCCCCCTTCCCCCCCCCATCGCATTGTAGAGAGCATAGAACTGACTGTTGATTAAAATCAAGTCCTGCCACTGATACTACATGCATGGCTTTGAAAGCATCATAAAGCAATATGCTGCCATTAAGTCAATTCCAACATAAAGCGATCCCATCCACAAAGGGTTTCTGAGGCTGTGAATCTTTATAGGAGAAGATAGCCTTATTTTTCTCCAATGAAGCTGCTGGTGGGTTTGCATTTACATCAGTCCAGAGCTTATCCACAGCACCCCCGGGGCTCAACCTAATGAAAGTCTTGTACTGTGTGGCATACATCAGTGACAAAAGAATGAACAGTGCTCGATCCCATTCTCATGGAATATCTAGAATAAGCAAGGGCACCCAACTACAGCTCAGAGTGATTCATGGGTGTAGAAAAGGGAGAGGAGGAAGGGAGAACTCGGTGTTTTAAAGCTACTGAACTTCAGTCGAGCGCAATGGTTCATGTTGGGAAATAGAGAAAGCATGATGGTTGAACACCAAGAACATCAGTAAAGGGGCTAAATCACACAGACAAAGGTTTTTGATATGCCAAAGGTTTTGCTGCATACATATTTTCACAATTTTTAAGAATAGGGGGGGATTTAAGACCTCCTTAGCTTTGCTGAGTACTTATTATTATTAAATCATTCTTATTGGGGCTTTGTACAACTCTTATCACAATCCACACATGCATCCATTGTGTCAAGCACTTTTTTTTTGAAGTTGGGATATAAATTTATTTATTTTTCATGCATCATTTAATTGGGGGCCCTTACTACTCTTATAACAATCCATACATCAATTTGTGCAAAATTTTCAAAGACATTGGTTAACATTCTTCACAATACACGAATATGCTCATTATTTCTGTTCTCACTGTGCTGTTCCCATCCATCTGGTTCTCTGTGCCCTCATATTCTTTTTAAATCATTTTATCGGGGGCCCATACAGGTCTTAGCACAGTCATACAAGCATCTGTTATATGCACACCACATTTGTACATTTGTCAACATTATCATTCTTTTTATAATGTGGGGGGGCTGGGGTACAAGAATACCTGGAAGATTGACCTCCCCTTCAAAATGCATGCATATTTAGCTCTGAGACAATGATTGCATTCCCCATGATGTAATAGCACTGTGGCAGCCACTGATCTGTGTCCATGTCAACACTGGGAGTCTAGGGGTAGAGTCTAGCCGGTCAATCTGGAGATAGCCAATGAGGCCTCTGTGTGGGCATGGCTTTCTCCTGAGAATTCTGGGAAATATCATGGTATTTCCCAATTGGAAGTGAGAGATGCACTACTGACAAGACACAAGACTCAGTCTCTCAGAGATGCTAGACTGACAAGGAAAGATGGCAGTATAGACCATGTGTCCTAGGAACTGGAGGAGTCAGAGGAGAAGCCACAGGGTGGCTGATGGAACCTGACCTGTGCAACTGAAAAGAGAGAGACCCCGGCCAGAGACCCCTGCCAGCACTAAAATGTTTCTACCCACAATGGCTATTGCTGATGGACCCTGAGCCCTGGAAAGGCAGAGCCATGGGGAGACCCCTGCCAGCACTGGGATGCTTCTACTGCTGCTGGACACACAAGACTCTGCACCCACTGCCCTGAGGTTATACTGGTGTCATTGCATGTGCTTCATGAGTCAGAAGGAGATTTTATAGACTAATATCGGACATATGGGCTAATATTGGACTTATGACCTTGGGCTGGACTGGGTCGGGATGCTTTCTCAATGTTCCATTCCTCTTGTGTATAGTCCTTTCCCTTATATCCATATGCGTGTTTATGAATTTGTTTCTCTAGTCTACCTGGACTAACACAAGCTCTCATCCTACTTCCTCCCTGAATTTACCCTTTCTAGTCATCTTCCTTTGGGCTCCCTAACTGCCCTCTTGAAGGTTGTCCCTGCACAAATACTGCCCGTTGGATTGCATATGGCTAATTGGTCTCATGAGAGTGCTGAGATGGTATTGTGCTTCATTTTATACACTTAGTGATCCTTTGGTTCCTTTGACTGAAAGTTGAGCCTTGGGGTTGGTGAGGGTGAAGTATGTATCAAAGGTCATATTCTAGGGAGTCCCACCAGTCTTATGAGACTCTATAGCTGGGTGAGGTGTTTTGTTTTGTTTTGTTTTTTATATTTTGAGTTGTATTCCACATTTTTCTCCCACTCTGCCCAGAAGTTCCTATGGTTATCTTTTTCAGACCAGTGGAAGTGGAGATAAACACCCTCTAGTTCTTCAGCCACTGGGACATAGAGTCTGGGGTGAGGGATGGGGGGAGGGGGGAGGCTAGTCTTTTGGACTAATTGTTCCCGTGCATCATGATTCGTCTTCCCTCTACTTTGCTTCAGACTGTGAGAGACCAAGAGCTGTCCCTCAGGTAGCCACTCAAGCTTTAACAAGTCCCCACTCACCAAATCATGTAGAACATGGTTCTTGTAGACTATGTTATGTCAATTGATTTGTTGTTGCCAAGACTATGATCTTGAGCCGCCAAGTCCAGTGACTCCTCATTTTTCCCTTAAAATGTTTAGTTATGGGATATATTCAGATATACTCTATTTATTAGCAGTGCATATGAAGGGGTACCCACCCTCACCCCACCCCCCCATAAAAGGAAAACAGCTTTGCTGAGCGAGTTCATAGTAAGCATCTTTTTCCAATGGGCAAGCATCTTGCAACTTACTCTGAGTTAGTACCTCTAGTGCCTGGGAAGGTTCTCTCTGGTCACAGGGAATTCCTTCATAAAAGCAGTTTCCTTGGAACCTCATGGTCACATGATGACTGATTTAAGAGAATGGCGTGCTGGCTATGAAATTTTGTTTCCTGCTCTGGAAGAATGCCACAGAAATTGTCGTGATGCTGAACGCATCTTACAAGGAGAGAGCGGGGGCGGAGGGGGGAGACGGGAAATTCAAGTGTAAAAGTGGTTTTCTCTTTTCAAAAAAGGTGAGATGTCCATTGGTGACAAACCTCATCAAGCATGTGAATCACCTTCCCGAATGGACTAAAATGGCAGCAAAATCCATCCACTTGTGCTGGAAGGCTGATGAGGGGCCACTGAAGAGATAGGGAAGTTTCTGGGTCGTTTGGAGGTTGGTTCTGCAAATTTCAACAGAAGATCTGGTAGTGAGAAGGGTCATTGTGAAATATGTGCCACAGGTTCTGAGTGACAAGAAAAAATAGCATCAAGGAATCACACCATGCTTTGGAAGAACAGCTCAGAATGACATGGAATTTCCCCCCAAGGTCATCACTGGTGATAAGACATGGTGCTATTTTTATGACCCAAAGCCAAAAATCAATCAAGCCAATGGAAGACCATTGTCACCTCACCCCCAAAAGCTCATCAAGTGAAATAAAAGATCGAGATGATGATTATATGTTTTGTTTCGTTTTTTTTTTTGGTGTGAGGAGAATACTGCATTTGGAGTCTCTTCCACCAGGTCAGAAATCATGCTTTCCATTGAGAGGCTCAGGAAAAAAGTGTTTAACAGTGTGTGATTTTTAAAAAAAGGCCTGATTTGTGGCAGAGGAGGGACTGGTTTTGACACCATGACAGCATGCCTGCTTACGCAGCCCTCTCAGTCTGCCAGTGTAATGACCAAAAAAAAAAAAAAAACCAGCATGCTTTTCTTGCCACAGGCACGTTACTCACTTGACCTCACGCCACGTGACTTCTTTTTGTTTCCAAGACTGAACGGAACATGAAAGGACAGCGATTTGATGACTTAGAAGAGGCAAAGGAGACAGCAAGGGGCTGCTGCCAGCCCTCCAAACGAATGAATTTGGAGGGAAAAACAATGTTCCCGAGAATGGAATGTATTTGACCAATGTATTCAGCATAATGAAGAGTATTTTGAAGATGATAAGGCTGTTGTGTGAAAAATAGGTTCAAGTACCCCTTCATATGCACTGCTAAAAAATAGTAGAGCATACCAGGGCAAAGTTATGGAAACATCTCACCTATAACTACACATTGTGAGGGAGAAATAGGGAGCCATTGGACCTGAACTCAAGATCATAGTCTCAGGGAGCATCACATCAATTGACATACCATAGCCCACAAAGACCATGTTCTAAATCTGATTTGATGAGTGAGAAATTGTTCTTCAGTGCTGTGAGTGGCTACCCGAAGAGTAACTCTTGGTGTCATGTAGGAAAGCAAATGAGAGTGAGGAAAAATCAGAGACGGCCCCACGGGCCCTTCACACCTTGCTTGTCTGTGTGTTCACTTGTGCACAACTGCTGCCTGTACATGCTGGACTGTGTGTGGGATCACGTCTGTGCTTGTTGCCTTGAACCCCGGTCCTCCCTGTTTCTTCCTTTGCTTTGATCATTGTGTGCTGACCTCCTCCAGGCAGCAAAGTACCTTTCCCTTCTCCCAAGTGAATGCCAGCCTACCTCGAGTTCGGTGGTTCTCAACCTTCCTCATGCTGCCACCCTTTCATACAGTGTCTCATGTTGTGGTGACCCCTCTTCCCCCAACCATAAATTTATTTCCATTGCTACTTCATAGCTGTCATTGTGCTACTGTGATGAGTCAGGCAACCCCTGTGACCCACAGGTTGAGAACCTTCAACCCCTCAAAGGAGCCGTGACCCACAGGTTGAGAACCGCTGCCCTAGTTAGCCATTAGCCTTCCCTCCCCCCTTTGAATACTGTATATCAGGGGTCCTCAAACTTTTTAAACAGGGGGCCAGCTCACTGTCCGTCAGACTGTTAGAGCACCAGACTATAGTTAAGCAAAAAAAAAAAAAAAAAAACTGTGAACAAATTCACTGCAGACGCAGTATGAGTGGACTGCTAAGCAGGAAGGGAGTGGTGGCAAAAACACCAGCAGGTTGGATAAATGTCCTGGGCATGTGTCCTGTGGCCCATGGGCCGAAGTTTGTGGACCCCGATATGGCTGATAAAATTTTTTCTTTAGGAAAAAAATAACACCTTAAGTTTGTCCAATGTGTTCTGTTGGCTGCACTTTCACTTATGAGAAGTTTATGGGGGAAATGCACCATCTTTCACTTCCTTCCTCCTACCACCTTGTAGATGCCCTCTGTGATTTTCAACAATTGCCCCCCCCCCAAAAAAAAAAAACCAGTGTCATGTAACAAATGGGCTTATGTGTACTGGAGGAGGCTGTGCTGAAGTATGAAACCTTATCTTGAGCACTGATGTCATTCTAAAATGGTCCATGGAATAATGCCCATGACTACAGAATCCCAGCCTCCATGACAACCTGACTGTCTAACACATTTCTGTACAACTTTTTCAGACTGCTTCCAATTCTACCGTTGGTTCACAGAAATTGCTCAGCTTTCCACGAGAGCATTGTGCCATAAAATTAAGGGAAAAGCTCCCTCTTGGCAATGAAATTTTTATAACATATTGAAGCAGGTCCTAGATAATTTTAAGATTCTTTTTTGACCTAGAAGCCCAGATGGGTGAAGTCACGGTATGATGCACCTTTTATTGAAATCGTCTTGAAGATGCTTTTTAAATGATTCTTAGAAATTAGGATCATGGAATCAAGAAGCTTTCTGTAGCATCTGACTAGGGACTTGAGGAATCTGAAGTGATGAGCTTTTGTCTTGAACCTATGAGGCATGGGAAGTTTTATAAGATTTGTTGAAACTATAGATTCCATTTCCCAAGCACATACATGCACATGCAGCCATCTACAGAAGCCAAGCTAAACCTCTGCCATAGAGTTGATTACAGCTCAGGATCCTGGAAGGCAGAATAGACTTGTCCCTTATTAGGTCTCTGAGACTTTAAATCTTTATGAGAGTAGCGTCATTAAAAAAAAAAATTCTCCCCCCCCCAAAGTTTTATTGGCATGTAATTCACGTATCATATAAGTCAATAGTTCAATCACATCGAGAAGCATTGTACCATCATCACTGCAACAGTTTTAGAACACTTTTTTTATTCTTGTCCTTACCGTGATTCACTCCTCCCAATACTTCCTCCCAGCCTTCCCTGCCCTACCCTGAGAAACCATTAATCCAGTCATTTTCCCTCTAGTTTCACCTCTTCTAGATTTCATATACAGAACAAAACAGTGAAAGGAAAAAAGGAAAGCTAGCAATGGTAATCAACAGCAGACCAAAAACTCGATAGAAAAGAAAGGAGAAAATATTCAAAGCTGAATATATGTAAATGCATCAAAAGGGGGGATAAATGATAGGGGCCTAAGTTTTAACTTAACTACACCTGCAACAACTCACTTTTCAGTCTGCATGATAGGAAGGCATCCCTGGTCCATGGTTAGGGGGATCCAGCAAGGTCTTCATCCCCTTCAACAACCCCCCCCCCTTTTTAAACTGAAACAACTTTAGAATGGATCAGGTGATGAGATATGGCATTTTAACCTATGTCTGCCACAATTTGCTTTAGAATGTTCTCTGGTGGCGAACATGGCTATTCACATCCTTCCGCTATGATCAGAGCTTCAATCCACATGGGGATTCTGCAAGAATGAATTCTGGACTTCCGCTGTCAACCATATCCTTCTGCAAACCAGATGCTTCCAAGAACCACGGAAACCATTCCCTCCTTTAATTTTAGATCACGTCATTCACAATCCCTGAATCATACAGGCTGAGGTGCTTCTTCCTTGTGAACGTAGTTGATGCCTCACTTATACTGATAGGTTACTTGTCTAAAGACAAGCCTTCAAGACCCCAGACGCTATTCTTCCTGGCAGCTGGGCACCATCTAGTTTCTTCCCCATACTTTGCTATAACATCCATCCCTTCAGTGATACAAGCAGGCATCCAACAGGGCCATGTTATAAGACTCTGCTGTTATTTGATCAGCTTGGGATCCCTCCCCACAGTCAGATGTGCCTGAGAAGCAGCATATGCAATTAGGGAAATAGAGAATACAGAAAAGATGGGGATGGGGCTCCTGCTCCTCTACGTTGGAATAAAAGATTATTTTACATTGAGTTTTAATAGTAGAGAGGCATGCAAGCCTCTGTGAGGCACATACACACTAGAATGGGCAAATGGTGAATCTGAGATGTCCTGAGTTTCTTAGGAGAACATCTCACACTAAGTACCGGGACTCTAAGAGACAAAGGAGTGGTTGGTGCTTAGTGGGATGGGGACCAAGAGAACCTAACTGCTCTTAAAGACAGGCATCTTTGAACTGAGTAGTCAAGAACCAGGCACCCTTATGAGAAGGCTTTATGTTAGCACCTCAGGGGAGGGCAGTTGTGGGGGAAACTCTTTCTATCTGTAGATTGTGTGTTACCAGCTCTACCTGTAGCCTAGAGACTGCAGATGATCTTCCTCTAACACTAGTGCTGGTCTGCCAAGCTCTGTGGTCCTGAGGGTAGAGATTAGACCACTGACACTTTCATCGTAGTTCTCAGTGTTCCCCATATTGGAGCTACAATTGTGTGTGTGTGTGTGTGTGTGTGTGTGTGTGTGTCTGGTTCACCAGAGAGACATCATTGCCTTTCTATGTCTAAGACCATTAACAACCATCACCCTGGGGCATCACTTCCACTGCCATCAAGTCCACAAGGACACAAGGGTACCCTCCAGGGCAAGACCTGACCCTGTGAGCCTCAAGGTTGCAGATCTTGACAGGAAAGGTAAACCTCCTTTTTACCTCGTGGAACTGGCTGGTGGTTTTGAACCACTGGCCTTGCGGTGACCAGCCCAGTTCAAAACCACTACACATGGGTAATGTCATTCATTTAGCTGATGGTGTACACTTTTAAAATTGTACCCAAATGTGTGACTTGTTGACATATACAAATTAAACTCTTACATGCTGGACCGTGTTTACACACAACTGGAGTTGGTGATAGGAAACACTGTGATAGGTATGCTTGTTGTGCCAACATGGCCAAAGAAGATAGATAGGTTTTTTTGTGACAACATGGCCAATGAGAACTGGTAAGATCAATTGAAGGGCAGAGATAGAAAAAGGTCAGCGAGACCCACTCTTGCCCTCTTGCTCTTGGACCTTCAGACCAGCCGGTTGCCTTGTTCATCCTATGCCTTGACCAACAAGCAACACTACCTCTGGGACACCTAATTTTGGACTGTGTTGCTGTGAGTTGAGGTTCCTTCAAGCCCTGCTTCGCCACGCTCCTGGAATATCCATCTCTTGAGCTGGGGACTGTTGGACTCTGTCATCTGGCTGACTGTGGGTGACCTACTTTGCCGTTTGCTGCCTGTGGCTGGACAGCCTGAATTGCTTTACAAAAGACTACTTGACAGCCCTCAAGACTCCAAGGACTGCCAGTGTACTAACTGTCTCACGCAAGTGAATTGCACTGTCATTTGTACTGCCTGATAGATTAGTTAACTGTTTTTTTCTTATGTTAGATGTCTTCCTATCTATGTAAATATAGAGAATTATTAGTGTCCTGGTTTTGTTTCTGTAGAGAACCCTGTGCAACATACACATTCAATAATAGTTTCCACAACAGCAGAGCCTTGGTTATCATATGTATATATGTCATAACAAAGCACAAAAGTCTGATAATCCCTGCCTACCGTTGACTGAACACCCTCCAGGCAAGAGAATTGAACCCCAAAAAGCCAATGTCTCCAAGTGTCGATATCCTTGGGTCAGCTCTCATCTGCTTCTTCTCACCCTAGGGTGTCCCAGCCTTCCATCCAATGACTGGAGGTGAGTCGGAGGTCTATAAAGCCCAGTGCACTTAGTGAGGTTTCCACAGCAAGTCTCTCTGGTGGAGTCTATGAAGGAGGTGGTGTGCCTCAACAGAAGGGAGCCTCAATTCCCAGGGTTCTCCAGCACACAGACTGAGTCCTCAAGGATTGCATAGAAACTAGGTTGTATGTATGCATCTGGAACCTAGTGGTAGACCTATTCTCTCCTTGGATTCTTTACATGTCATTAGGCATTCATTTCTTTCCTGGATGAAGGTTTCTCCTCCCCATTTTCCTACCAACAGACACGTCATTTGCCTGGGTTTGAATCACTGACCTTGAAGTTTGCAACTCAGGCCTCACTATGGCTTCTGGTTATTAGTGTAAGATGGCAAAGCACACTGGGTGACTAAAGCGGAGTGTTAGTCGGATCTAAGCTGTGCTTCTAAGTTAAATTAGAAACCATACCAGCTGTTGTGGAGCTAGTGTGAGACTCACTTCTTTTTTTTTTTGTGGCATCACTTCCCTCTGGTGGGAGTGGGAGGCCCAGCCTTGCTCCTGAAGAGCTGCCGCTGGATTTGAAGCACCAAGTCAGTGGGCCGCAGTCCCACAGTCAACCACTATGCCACCAGGGCTCAGCCGAGGCTTACTTCTAATGCTTCAAGAGTCTGATCCAAACAGTCGAGGGAGACAAGTGTGTGGGATTATTCACACCTATGTTTGGGGTCAGACACAGGAATCCCTCTAGCAGATGATAGCTGAGGAGACAGGAATCAGAGTATCGTATATACTCGTGTATAGACCGAGTCATTCAGCACATTGTAAATACAGTTTTGTGGTAAAATAGGTCTCTCGGCTAAGATTTGGGTCTGCTTCTCTGATGATGTCACCAGGGCAAGCAGGCATTTGAGCACCTCTGTGAGGACCATGTTGGGTGAGCATCAGGTAGACAGCAGGTAAGTTGGTGTGCCATCGTTCCTGCTGGCAGGACTGCTTCAGGGACTTCTCTGTGATTGCATGACCAGTTGGGCCATGGATGTTTGGGAAGTGTAGGCTGGATCGGTTTAGAGCTGAGGCAACTTCTTACCAACTTGTTTTATCTGATAACTGAGCAGAGAAGGGAAAGGTCAGGCAGGCCGTGAGACCCCGATGTTCAGCCCCCAGAGTCCTCTGGAGAGCACCAGTCCCACCTGTGGCTTTTGCTCTCAATGCCCTTTTCAGTGGGCTTGTTGGTTCCACATAAGAAGATGCTCTGCTTGCATCCCCCAGACGGCCGCTCTCACCATCTGCTCCCCAGCACCGCATGCTCCCAGAGTGAATCCCGTGAAAGTCAACACATGCACATCCTCTCAGGGGGATCCTGCAGTGACTGGCTCTCACAGCAGTTGACAAAACACTTCCTTCCCAGGTCACGGCTATGATGAAGCCAGTCCTGGGTGTTCCCCCACCGTGTGCTGTGAGCCCAGCAGCCAGATTGTGATGTATAGGTGAGAGGGCAAATCAATTACCTAACTCCAAATTACAGCTCTGATAACTCACAGTTCCTGAACTCTCGGGTGACTTTCTGCATCTCTGTGTTCAATAGACTCCTTTGTAAAAGGGGACCAATGATAGTACCTACATGGTTGAGGGGCCCTGAGAGGTCAGAAATTTCCAGTCAACCAGTCTGCCCATGGGAGAAAGCTTTGGCTGTCGGCTTTGGTATAGATTGGAACCTGCTAAACCCCACAGTACAGTTCTTCTCTGTTTTGTCAAGTCTCTATGCATCAGAAGCAGCTCCGTGGTCCTGGCCCTTGATGGATGTGTGTTGTCGTTTTTTTTAAAGTATACCTGTGAGGAGTAAGACATATTGTAAGTGCTCAATGAACTGCTATAGTTCATTATGACCAACCTTCCCAGGAGAGCTGGACTCTGCAGCAGCCTTAGCATGGTCCTCATAGGAAGGTATCCAAATTGTCTGGGGATTTCTTATCCCTTGGGGATCAGAGAGGCATGAATGATCCCTCACCTGCAGGCTGGGAAGAAGATCGCACTTGGGAAAATGCCCTCATCCCTGCAATATCCAAATGCTGGTGCTCTAAAAACACAAACAACAGTTGCTATTGTGTTGATTCTGACACTTGGAGATCCCAGTGTGCAGTGTGGAAATGTTCTGACACATGGAGATCCAGTGTACAGTGGGGGGACTATTATGACACATGGAGATCCCAGTGTGCATTGGGGGAATGTTCTGAATATGGAGATCCCAGTTTGCAGAGGGGGAATGTTCTGATATATGGAACTCCAGTGTGCAGTGGGGGGGGGGGCGGTTCTGATACATGGAGATCCCAGTGTACAGTGGGGCAATGTTCTGACCTCTGGAGATTCAGTGTTAAGTGGGGGAATGTTCTGACACATGGAGATCCAGTGTACAGAGGGGGAATATTCTGACATATGGAGATCCAGTGTGCATTGGGGGAATACTCCAACATATGGTGATCTAGTGTGCAGTGAGGTAATCTTCTGACATATGGAGATCCCAGTCTGCAGAGGGGGAATGTTCTGAAACATGGAGATCCCAATGTGCAGTGGGATAATGTTCTGACACATAGAGATCCAGTGTACAGAGGAGTAATGTTCTGACCCATGGAGATACGGTGTGCAGTAGGGGAATACTCCAACATATGGTGATCTAGTGTGCAGTGAGGTAATCTTCTGACATATGGAGATCCCAATCTACAGAGGGAGAATGTTCTGATGCATGGAGGTTCCCCTATGTAGTGGGGAAAGGGGACCCATTGGGTGTCCGTGACGGTGACTTTCAGCATGCAGATTGGCAGACCTTTCTTCTGAGATGCCTCAGAGTGGTGTCAAGGCCCCAAACTTTGGGTTAGTAGCCAGGCATTTTTGACAATTGCACCCACCCAAGTAGCTGGTGGGGTCCCATTCACTAGCATTCTTCCTGAGCCCATGAGAATCTTGTTGGACAGACCGGGCCAGCTCTGTAACGTTCCCAAGGCTATGAAGCCTTGCAGGAGAAGAGATCCCCGTCTTTCTCCCATGGAATTTGCACCTCCCACCCCCAGGGTTCCTGTTGGCTTACTAGGAAGACATGAGCCATTTCCCCTTCGGAGATGGAGTGTGGCTTCCTAGAAAGGTGGCCAGAGCCAATTCACATCTTCAGATCACAGGGGAAACCCCTCAGTTGGTGAGTACATCATAGTCCCACTGGGTGGGGACTCCTCTCTTATGCACCAAGATTGGGAGAAGGACACTCCTTATCCATGACCTCAATACTCATATTTGAAACTTTATTTACAGTCCTTAGAAGTATTTTTCAGTCCCTTGAAGGTTGGGCTAAAGAAGACCGAAGAACGGATGCATTTTAATTATGGTGCTAGCAAAGAATATGGAAATTACCATGGCCTCCAGGCAGAAAAGACAGGTGCTTCTTGAGAGAAGTATGGTCAGAAGGCTCCCCAGAGACAAGCGTGGCAGAACTTCTTCTATTGCACTTTGGACGTGTTGTCAAGAGAGAATAGTCCCTAGAGAAGAGGGACATCAAGAAAGAGGAAGACTTTTGACCGGAGGGACGGACACAGAGGCTGAATCGCTGGGCTCAAATGTAAGAACCATGAAGGGGATGGTGCAGGACGAAGTAGAGTTTCATTCAGCTTGTACCAAGAGTTGCAATGAGTTAAAACCAACTCACTGGCACCTGGAAACGACATGTCATTGAGGTATAAGAAAGAATTTTGCCAGCATGGAGAGCTTTGGGTGCTACCAAGGCAGAGAATCAGTTCATGACTTTGGGGTTTGCAAAGAAATACTATGGATTTAGAGACCTCTGGGGCAGCTAAAGATAAGGCTGCTACCCTGAGAGCCACTTCCTGCCTCTGGATTGAAGGACCAGTGGTGAATAGGAGAGTTCTTTGGTAGTCAAGTGATTGATGCACTCGGCTGCTAACCCAAAGGTTGGGAAGTGGAATCTACAAGGAACACCTTGACAGAAAGGCCAGGCAGTCTATTTCTGAAAAAAAATCAGCTATCAAATACCCCATGGAGCACAATTGTACTCTGACACCTAGAAGGTCACCATGAATCTGGGTCTACTCAAGGGTGACTGGTTGTGTGCTGGCTGAGGGACATTGAGAAGAGGCACAAGTAGAATGAATTCTTGAATAGAGATTTAACCAGGTGGTCCAATGAGAAAGAAGTGGTGGCAGTTGAGTTTGAAGCAAGCAGGTGGCATCAGTGTTTGGAAATTTAACAGAGGGGGAAGCTTCTGTCCCAACTCTTCCTGTCTTGTTACTCTTAGGGGATCATCGGGTCATTACTTACTCTCATTGCCATCTTATTTTTATGTTTTTTGGGCGGTGGGGGCTTCACTGCCTCTGGTGGTCGTGGGCACTACCCAGTGCTGCTCCTGAGAGCCGCCACTGGATTTGAACTGCCAAACCCGTGGGCCACAGTCCTGCACTCAACAACTTATGCCACCAGGACTCCATCCTTTTTTGTGTTTTTTTTACCATCTTATTTATAACAGCACAAGGCGTTGCCTGATCCTGTACCAGCTTTACAATCATTGTTAAGCCTAGACCCATTATTGCAGCCTCTTTGTCTGGTCTATCTCATGGAAAGTGCCCCGCATTTTTGCTAACATGCTTTCAAGCATGATGTCTTTCTCCAATAATTGGTCCTTCCTAATGATTCATTTGGTTAAGTAAGGCAGTGTCTCACTGAATTCACTTCTATGGAGCATTCTGTCTGTACCTCCTCCAAGAGTACTGGTCATTCTTCTGACAGCTCTTGGCATACTTAATATTATGTCTCAATATTTAAAGGAATTAGTTTTGTTCAGACTTCCCTTTCCCTTACCAGCTTTCACAGGCACTAAGCAATTCATTTGGTAAAGACACACCTAGGTCATTCCTTAAAAGAGGGCTCTTGAAGCAGATTTTTACAGAGCACTAACATTTGATGTGCTGACTGCTTGTTTCCACGGGCCCAGTTAGTGGGCCCAAGAAGGATGGAATTCATGACATCTTCCATTTCTTTGTCCTTGGATCTTAGTCTTGGTTCTTGGCCTGGTTACAAGTAATTTCATTTTTTTAATGCTCATGTGTAATGCATGCTGAAACACTGTAGAGTTGTTTCTTCATTCTTTGGCCTGTTCTGTGCTGGAAGAGGCCAAAGGACCACCAGGTTCATTTCCCAGGGTTGTGGCAGTGAGACTAGGAGAGTCAAGGAGGAAATACAAAGTGTCATTGTATTCATCTGGGAACATTACAGAAGCAGATTCATAAACACTCATAAAACTCATTAAGAAAGAGTTTTACATAAAGAATAATTGTACATTAAGAGAATATCCTAACCCATTCCAATCCATGGTCATAAGTCTGATATTAGCCCATATATAAGTCTGATATTAGCCCATATGTTTGATACCAATATATAAAGTCCTCTCAGACATATGAAATACACGCCATGGTGCCAAATACAGGACAATCACAAGCCAGTGGGTAGGAAGTCTTTGGATCCAGTGGTGCTGTAAGCATCTCAGCACTGGCAGGAGTCTTCACGTGGCTTCTCTAGGTCCAGGATTCTGGCTGCATCAGGATAGGTCTATGTGGCTTCTCCTCAGGGATGCCTCACAGGGAACCAGTCTTGTCAGTAGAGAGTGTCCAAGCAATGGTTGTTGGTAAAAAGTCTTCAAGGAGTGAGAGAGTGTCTCTTGTTTCCAAGAAGGAAGTACCAGATTTCCCAGAAATCTCAAAGCAGAAGGCCATGCCCCCACAGAGGACTCATTGGCTATCTCCAGATTGACAGACTAGGCTCCACCTCTACACTCTTAATCCTCAAACTGACACCAGATTAGGGGACTGCCACAGTCATGAACCACACAGGTCTTCTCCTACCCATGTAGGAGACTGTAGTCGAGGTCGTGGATGTTAAGTCAGGCTGAGTTTTGTCTCCTGTTGGAGACATTAAAGAATGGAAGCATTCACGGTAAACCTGAGACTGAGAAGGTGATTGGGAAATCACGTTAATTTGCAAGTGTTAGGGATTGGAGCAGGCTTCAAGCTGTTAGCATGCGCAAGGGAAGAGAAGGATGAGAGCAGGCTGCCTGCAGACATTTCTGTGGTCCGTTGTCTATTCCACTTCAGCTGGTGAGACCCCATGTCTAGCTGAGTAAACAGAGGGTCATGTTGGTGATCTTCACAATCAGTGGGGTGTCAGTGTGCACTGTTGCAGCTATCAGCACCCAAGCTGCTTCCTGTGGACGGTTTCCCAGTGAAACAGGACTTGTTCTGTAGGAGGCTGGTCTTGTCCCAGAGGTCACATCCAACTCTGAAAGACCCTATCTGGAGACAGAAGTCGTCATCTCCTCACAGAGTAGAAGGTTATCAGGCTGGATACAGAGCATAGAGCATGAGCTAGGGGAAGGCGTCCTGTCTATATAAACCCTGGAAGAAGGTCTCTCTTCAACATCTCTGGGCTTGACATCTTGGCAGATCTCCCTGTCTGTGTCTCAGCAGCACTCTCCCCCTGGGTCTAGGAGGCTCACACGGCAGGAATCCTAGCCCAACAGACACACTCTCACTCTTCTTTCTCCATTGGGCTGGTGTCCTTCTTCTCAGCTTGCTTCTCTCTTCTTTTAGCTGTTGTAAGACATGAGAGGATCCAGCACATATGCCAAGGAAATGCATTTTACGCCGTGATCTGATGAAAGGTGTTTCACTCCACCCTAGTCTCCTTAGAACTGATTTTCTAATCATCTCAGGTGACACCATGGGGTTTGGCAGTGATTACCCTATCCTATAACTGCTAAACATGGCCCAGCCAAGTGATGCGTATTTGGGGGGAGGGAAGAAAAGCACATAAGCTGACAGCAGCTTCCTGAACTTGGCATCACACTTAGCAACTAACACCGGCCTCCCTCTGCAAATACCCTCCCTTCCCCTTTGCTTTTAGGTTGCGAAGCCAAACACCAGACCCGTGTCTCTTGCTCTCTGAATTGAAATGCATCGTGATGTCCTGACTTTCCCTCCAGTCTTGGTTATTAGTCATTTCTTCTTGCAAACTGCAGTCTTTCTAATGGCCTATGTGAACCATAGACTGTTCTGGGTTAGGTGATGATGCCCCATGAAAATATAGGAAACTCTAACTCTGTGCCTGTGAATATTGTCCCATGTGGGAATGGGCTGTCATTGGGGTGTCCATGAGTTGAGATTCTTTGGGGTGTTTATCTAGAGTTAAACTCTTTTTCTCATTTGCATTCACTGTAATTTGAGGAAGTTAAATATTTTCAACCCAATGTGCCTCCTAAACTTCCTCCTTCACATATAGACTCTTAACACTTTCATTGCCCTGACATTTATTATTAGTAGTATTATTATTTTATTGGGGGTTCTATACAACCTGAAGTTAAACTCTTATGAGATCTCAAAGAGACTACAAAAACGAGCATAGAGGAAGGGAAATCCCAAGACAAGTGAAGATGGTGCAGGAGCCAGAGCTCCAAAGAGCTACAACTCTCTTTCAGCGTCAACAGACAGAAAACCTTCCCTGAGAGCCTGCACCCTGAAGTCGGACTTCCAGCCTCCTATCTGGTGAGATGGAGTCCTGGTGGGTAATGGTTACATGTTGGGCTGCAGTCCGTAAGGTTAGTGGTTCTAAACCACCAGCCACTTCTCTGGAGAAAGACAGGGCTTTCAACTTCTGTAATTTGGAAACTCATGGGGGCAGTTCTGCTCTGTCTTATAGGATCACTCTTAGTTCATCTCCACGGGATGGCAGTGAATAAACTGTAAAAAAATAAATAAATTTCTGTGTGTTTCAGCCATCTACTTGTGGTATTTATTATAGGAGCACTGTGTCTAACTCAGATATAAGCCCATTCCAATTTCTCTTTAGGAAGGAGACGACAAGAGAAAAACATAACCAAACCTCTCCTCTTGATCTCCATCTTCCTTTCCTTATCAAGGTTTTGTGGCACAGATATAGGGCTGTTCATCTTGGCTGCATAATTGCTTTTGTGTCAGCATTCATTTATTCCTGTAGTTTGAAATACACATGTATCCCATGAGATTGATCAGAGTCCCCATGTCCAGATTTCAGTGGGATATGCACTCGATGATAAAGCATCCCAAGAAATTTCCACTGAGTAGAAAGGAAAAAAACAATGAAGTCCGTGGAGTTTTTGTGGGCGAACCCATCTTATTTAAATGGACACATGAGTTCTAGTGCAGACAAGTGAAGCCCTTTTTTGAGTGACACCTTGATCCCCCAAGTATTATACCTCAGCCTAAGAATGTTTGCTAAAATTTTGACTAGATGAGATATGAAATGTTTTGTGTTCTCAGACAAGTCCCTTGGAGCATCAGCAAGGGACTTGCCACACAGTCTGTGAACCCTGGAAGGATCCAAAATTAGAAAGCAGCCCCACATGCACTCAACTCAAGGCACAGCCAAGAATCACCCAATCCAGGTGTTCCTAGTTGGTAGGCACAAGAAAACATGAAGATGATGGTAGAAAGAAAATGCTTTGACATTTGAATCATTCAAGAATCAGCTTGGTAGGAGAAAAAGAAATGTCTTCTTCCATTTTCAGACATTTAAACATAGGCAGCATTGGGGCGCAATGCAGAAATATTTATTGCTAGAAGATTTCTTGAGAATTCTTATAGTTTCTTGGATTTGGAAACCACCGTGGCCCATAGATCTCTGCTTCCACACACCCTCTCCAACTCTGTCAGTCCCGGTTCTCCAGCATAGGGAAACTCCCTCTCAAGGAGTCAGAGGAGTACTGAGTCTGTAATATTCAGAATCACCCCT
The DNA here is from genome assembly GCA_004026705.1 of Nesogale talazaci. Classification (NCBI taxonomy): domain Eukaryota; kingdom Metazoa; phylum Chordata; class Mammalia; order Afrosoricida; family Tenrecidae; genus Nesogale; species Nesogale talazaci. Next base: position 23,219 of record PVJH01003627.1, on the reverse strand, counting down.
ACTGGTCAGGATAGGCAGGGAGGGAAGAACACAGAAACGTCATGCTTGGGATGTGGAAGCAACCTTTCATGCCACCAGGTGTTAGTAGGTGACAGGTCTACTTCTATAAGTAAAAAGGGACTTCAGAGATTTTGTGTACTTACGAGAAGGGTCAGTTGCAAGAAGAAGAGGACCTTTTCTGTTGTGGGATCCACCGACTGCGATCTTTGAAGCTCCTCGCTTTGTGTGGAGGAGAGGTTTTCGAGCAACTTTGAGGCGTTCAGGCATTTGAAAGAATGTGAAAACATATGGCTTCCTTCTTATTTGGGATCTCCAAGAGTTGTGAACCTGAAAAAACAGCTGGCATGATCCTCAACCCTCTGAAAGATCTGTCGTACAATCATTTTGTCATTTCCCTCTCATTGGAAAATGAATCTGATGGTACCATCAATGGAAATGATGGTACCATCATCTTTCTCCTTCTCCAAAATACTCTGATCCCTAATAGGTGGGGAAAACAGCTACTGTAAATATGTTATGATGGAATCAGACTTCTTTTCAGGTGGTGATCTTTCTAGCCTGCTGTCCAGATTAAAGACTACTCTCTTTAATCAAGGCCCTCCTTACACATGTGATTTGTATGCCCCAGGATCCAAGACACAATCCAGCATTGGGTCAGTGTTTTGAGACCTGTATTGAACGTGTGAGCCCAGACTACTTAGACTGTCCCTTGACTGATAGGAGACCCTCAGCCACTGCTCAGGGAATGTCCACCAACTCAACTCAGATGTGCACCTTGTTACAACTTCACAAAGTGGCCAAAGATAGTGTCTCCGTGGAATATCTTCCAGAGAGGAAAGCCAACTGCGAGTGCTGACAAAAGAAGTGAAGAAAACTTAAGAGTCCTGTTGCCTGGTGATGTCATAAAAGAAGTGCTATGGCACAGTATGCTTTTAAGAACAGAAATGTACTGCCGCGCCATATTGGAGGATGATATCTAAATCAGGGCATGGGACCCCAGGGAAGATCCCACCTTGTCAGTAGCCCTTGGACATAACAAGGGCATGCCTCATCTACTCTGTTATAATAAGAACCACCTAGAGGAGGTGAGGTTCAGAACCCATCAGGCTCTTCTCACACCTCATGAACACAACAAAAGAAAAGCTTTATTGCCCAAACAGGCAAATGCAAACTCACTGCCCTCCAGTTGATATCCATGCATACTAACCCTACAGTTCCACAGTGTGGAACTGCCTTGTGGATTTCTGAAACTGTAATACTTTATTGGAGTAGGAGACCCTGTGTTTCCCGTGAGGAGCAGTGGCTGGGGGTTTTGAACAACGGAGCTTGCAGATGGCAGCCTAAATTGTAACCATTATGCCACCACCACTCCTTATTTCCTAGTAATAGGGGAAGCGGTGAATTAAGTCTTCAACATAACTTTTTAAGGGTGACCAGTCAATCTCTATCAATATATATCATATATAGTCACACATATCTATGTGAAATTCCTCTGTCCTTTAAATTTTTTGACTGATTTATTAATAAACAGATAACAAGATGACTATGCATGCAAATAAACCGTTTCCAGGAAATTTGAGGCCCACCCCCTTTAGATTTTACTTCTAATTGTGAATAAACAGATAACAAGATGACTATGCATGCAAATAAACCGTTTCCAGGAAATTTGAGGCCCATCCCCTTTAGATTTTACTTCTAATTGTGAGTTACCATATTTTTTGGACCATAAGATGCACTTTTTCCACCAACAGTGGGGGGTGGGGTGGGGAATGAGGGTACATCTTATGGTCCAAAGGTGTGGTTTCCCAGAACATTTATTTATGATCCCATGTGTCCACTTACTGTCCACTGCTGATTGCATGCTGTGGATTTCTGTGTGTTCAGGGGAAGTCCTGCCTCCTGGAATCTCCATATCAGGTCACATGATGGGCACAGCACATGCCTCCCTTCATTTGTTCTTGAAAGTGATGATGGCTCTTAACTCCACTATTGAGTTTTCCCTGCTAAATACTACCGTATTTTGTTTTATTTTTATAAATATTTTAGTGCACTGGTACTCTTTGGTTCAGAATATTTTTTTCTTGTTTTCCTACTCTAAAAACTGGGTGTGTCTTATGGCCAGGTGCATCTTACGGTCTGAAAAATACAGTAGGTGAAGATTTACAGAGCAGATCATAGTTTCATGATCTGACCATAGTTTCATGACCTTCAACAATTCCTACAAGTTTTGTTTTAACTCACCCAATGCCATTCCCTCGGTATACTTTCTCTTACCCCACTTCCTGCCCGGACTTCTCGATTCTGTTACTCCTTCTGTCCTGACCCTCTCCATTTTGTCCTGAGTGAATTGTGGGCTCCTTTTATCCCGACAGGCTCATTTTTCTAGCATAGGAGGGGATTCAGATCCAGACCAGACCTGCAGGGGGATTCAGGGCCAGTGTCTTGTCACTGTCCAGTCAGCCAGACTCTTTTATGATTTTGAGTTCTGTGTCACATTTGTTCTCTACTCCACCTGGGCCTTTCTCATGGGATCTCTGAGCGAGCAGTTGGTAGTGATGAATGACTCTGCCCCATCTCCGCTCTTCCCCTCTCCGGGTTGTGAAGGCTGATGTTTTCCAGAAGTCAGGAATGTGTTGTAGTTATGCCTGTGAAGTGGATTGGAGGAGACCGGCAGCATTTGCAAATGTCCTGCTTCCTTATCTTCTCAGCATGCATTTCTCACACAGCTCAGGCTCTGCTGTCAGATTTTCTTCTTCCAGATCCACAGATCTGAGATGAGGTGTGGTCTTCTTTCGGTCAGCTCATTGGCGGTCAGGATGTGTTAACAGTGTGTTCATCCGGGTAGACCAGAGAAACAAATTCGTAGACACGCATATGGATATAAGGGAATGGTTTATTTATATACAAGAGGAATAGGACATTGAGAAAGCATCCCAGCCCAGTCCAGTCCAAAGTCATAAGTCCAATATTAGCCCATATGTCCGATATCAGTCTATAAAGTCTCCTTCCAACTCACGAAGCACATGCATTAGAAGCATCCCGGTGCTGGCAGGGGTCTCCTCATGGCTCCTGGTTTCCAGGGCTCAGGATCCATCAGCAGTATCCATTGGCTTCTGAAGCATCTCAGCGCTGGCAGGAGTCTCTCTGTGGCTTCTCCAGCCCCTGAGGTCTGGTTCCATCAGGGCAAGCCCCTGTGGGTTCTCCTCCGGCTCCTCCATTCTCCAGGAATCAGGATCAATCAGCGTGTTGTCATTTCATCTTGTCAGTCAAGTCTCTCTTTTCCAATCGGGAAATATGACGAGACTTCCCAGAATTCTCAGAGAAAGCCATGCCCACACAGAGCCCTCATTGGCTGCCTCCACATTGACAAGCTAGACTCCACGCCTAGACTCCCAACCATGAAACTGACACCAGTACATGACTGTCACAAGTGGGTCTACGTTGGTCTGCGAGCCATGTGGTTGACAGTTTGAAACCAGCAGCAGCTCCTTGGGAGAAAGATGGGACTTTGTACTCCGGTAAACAGGTCACAGCCTCAGAAACCCACCGCAAGTGCCCAGGAGTTAGCGATGACTCAGTGGCAGTGAGGGTGTGAGGTCCAATCGATGCTACAAGTGTTATTCTTTCCCAACACTCATTTCGCCTTGAGTACAAAGCTCAGTGGCTATTTGTTTAAGGGACGAGCGCAGAACAGGTAGCTCTTCCTGCTGTTTAAAAATTCGCCTTTACGACCTCGCTGCATACTCATTTTCCTGAACACCCCAACCCCAAAATCTGAAAATAAAGATGTGAAGCGAAACTAGCAAAGCACTTGCTTCGAAGCACGCCCTGTGCCCAGCAGTGAGGGTGGCCGGAACTCCTTCTCCGGGAGCTATGCCAAGCATCTCAGTGTCTGTGGACACCACGTGCATCTGCTATTGGGTGTGATCTGGTGAGTGACACGGATGTGTTGCTGGGTGTGATCCAGTGGGTGACGTGGATGTGTTTGGGATATACTTTGGTGGGTTACACGCATGTGTTAGTAGGTATAATCTGGTGAGTGACATGGGTCTGCGTGTCAGAGAGGGTTCTCTAGAGAAATAAAACCAGGACACTAGTAATTCTCTTTATATATTTATATAGAAAGAAGAGTATATAAGATAAGAAAGCAACAGTTAATTCATCTGTAAAGCAGTACAAATTGCTCAGTGCAACTCACTTGCATGAGGCAGCCAGCAGACTGGCAGTCCTTCAAGTCTTGAGGGCCGCTGAGTAGTCCTCTGTAGAGCAATCCAGGCTATCTGGTCACAGGCAGCAAACAGCAGAGCAGGTCACCAACAGACAGCCAGGTGACAGAGTCCAACAGTCCCCAGCTCAAGAGATGTATATCCCAGGAGCGTGGCGAAGCAGGACTTGAAGGAACCTCAACTCACAGCTCCACCGTCCACGATTAGGTGCCCCACGGGTAGTGTTGCTTAGAGGTCGAGGCACAGGATGAATGAAGCAAAGATCTGAAAGCCAGAGAGAGAGGTTGGGACTCTCTGAGCCCTTCCTATCCCTGCCCTTCAATTCATCCCGTGTAGTCATTGGTCATGCCGTCACAACAGACCCACCAATCTTCTGTGGCGATGTTGGCATAACAAACCTGCCCATCACAGTCTGTTACTGAGTGTGATCCGGTGGATGACATGGATGTGTTACTATATATCATCTGGTGAGTTATGTGAATGTGTTATTGAGTATGATCTGGTGGGTGACTTTGGGACCTGGGGATGCTCAAAACTGTGAGAATAAATGGTCATTACTTCTCTGCTTGATGCCATTTCCGTTTATGGAAGGGTTTGTAGGCCTTCTCTCCCCTTGGGTGGCAGAGCAACCGGCACTTACCCTTGGAGTGGACTTATATGAACACATAATTCTCCCAACTTCTTTACAGTTCATAGAAAGTTTGTGTAGGCACTCCCGAAGGGAGCACACAATAATGGCGTTTGGAAGCAGCTTAGCCTCCAGTCATAAAAACCACTGATGTGCGAAACAGAGAAGGGACACGGTTTCCTTTAGTGGAGGAGAGGGTGGCTGTCCTGCAGGTGCTTTGTGTCCAATTAACAAAAGGAATGCTGTTAGTCTAGATCAGCGGTTCTCAACCTGTGAGTCGCGACCCCTTTGGGGGGTTCAAACAGCCCTTTGAAAAGAGCTCAATTCATCACAGTAGCAAAATGACAGTAATGAAGGAACAACCAACAGAAATAATTTTATGGCTGGGGGGGATGTATGAGGCATCATACATGAGGCACTGTATGAAAGGGTCCTGGCCTGAGGAAGGCTCAGAACCACTGCGCTAGGGCAATGTGACTCCTTGAACATGCTTGGTTTTCACATCATCATGACTCTTCTTTCAGAAAGCATGGAAGTCGTGAAGAGCCATGTCCTTCTTAGAATAAATGTCCAGCTCCCTCAAAGGTAAAATAGTTTCTCTCTTCCCCAGATTTCTCTCTCTCTCTCTCTCTCTCTCTCTCTCTCTCTGTCTCTCACACACACACACACACACACACACACACACACACACACACACACCTCCCTGCTTATCACTTAGTCCCTTTCCAACCTCACTGGCTATGGAGATGACATTTTTCTGTTTTTCCACCTTTCCCCGGTGCTGTGCCCACCCTGTCACTCGCAGGGACAGGCGTGACAGAGGTGAGCCCATGAGTTACACAGTCCGCTCTTGGAATCGAAGGCAGGACCGGGTTAAGTTGAGGAGAGAGCTGCTAGAACGAAAGCCCGGGGAGCTAAACTTGGTATGTGCTTCAAGAGGCACAGAAACCACAGAGCTAGCACAGTGCATGCCTTGTACTGGAGTGAAGGGAGTGACAGTATTTATACAACGTTGTTGTTGTGGTGGTGGTGGTGGTGGTGGTGGTGGTGGTGGCGTTCCCAACACAGCCTGTTTGGTGTCTAGTCTGTGCATACTAAGAAGGTGTGTGTGTGTGTGTGTGTGTGTTACATTTACTAGATCTGAGTTGGAGTATTGGCCAGTACAACCCTGTCACTGGTTGTTGTCATTGTTGCTTTCTCCAAGTGCATATTGTACCTTACACAGGGCTAGTCTGTGGGCTGTGTGGCTTCATGATGCCTTTTGCATATTAAAAAAAAAAAAACGGTTGCAGCCCAGCACTCTATCTAGCAGCCCTTCATACTATAACCGTCGAAAGGTGAAGCTCAAAAGATTGGGCGGTGTGTTTTGTTTGTTTCTGTCTTCAGTATCTGCTGGCCCAGCAGGTCGCATTCTGAGGCTGGATTTTATTTTATTTTTTTTTCCCCTCGTGGTTTCTGCCGTTCAAAATGCCCAAACCTTCCCGCTTGGCCAGACCTTTCTTAGCAAAGGCAGCTTCTAAGCCGCCGTCATCTCGGAAGGATGATCTGAACAGCAGGTCGAAAAGCATCAGCTTGGGGGAGAAGGTTTTGAGAGCTGAGAGTGAAGGGAATTCGGTCAAACAGCAGCAAGTCCCTACGGCAGCCTGCCCTGCTCCGGGGAAAGAGCCCTCGGCACAGAAAGGTACTCCTTGCAACCTATTGCTTTTCCCATGCTTGGAAACTTCCTTCTGCCTAGCTGCCCGTCACTGGAATGAGTGAGACTTTCCCAGCTTGGAAAACTCATCTGTCTGTGTGAGTGTATGATTTTCTAAGACCCTGCAACGCGTTGCTAAAATAACCTGTTGCAGTAATTGGGGAGATGGAACTTTATATCTTTATGATGGAACAGTGGCGAAAGAAAAACAAATGGTTGTCACTCTCCCAGGAGGATAGTCCATTTACTTGTGGTTGTCCTCGACAGTCTGTGACACTCTGTTCATATTCATAGAAAACCTTGTTTTTTTTTTATTGCTTATCTGTCTGAGCAGGAACAAAGAAAGTGGTCTGAAACCACGTTTTTACTGCAAAAGATGTGTTTTGCATGCTTTTGTGTGTGAAGTTTCTGTTAAGTATGAATTTGCGTCGGAAAATATCATCTCGCTATCTGGATTCAGAAACCACTCCTAGTTTGGTTACCTGGAGCATTTAATTTAGTCTGCTTAGGTGATTATCAGGACTTCTCACTTTAGCAAGAACCCTGCCCAATATTTTAGCTGGAATGGAGAAAAAAGATAAACATATCTGTTATTATAATGTAACCACTGAGGGCAATGAATCACAGCTAAGCTTGCAATGATAATTTTCTCTATTATGCCAAGAACTACAGATTAAATTATGAAAACAAGTGTAGAATACCTATTTTAATGATTGACTCAGAACTTTCTGTTGAAAATGTAATATCTGGCCTTGTGAATTTACTGTAATATCTTTTAAAGTTCTAATATTTTCATTCTTATTCTTGGGTGTGTTTTTTTCAAGGGGAAAAATTACACTCATTTTGAAATTTTAATTCTGACCTTTTCTCCCCTTTAAGAAAATCTATAAGTGAATGAGCAGTCATTTGGGGGCTATGGTTTATTTCAGAGATACACATTTCTGCTCAGAAAAAGTTCATGATGTTGTTCTTCATTCGGTTTCTTACACATGGTTTTATCCACTCTGATCAATAAAGTGTTTATAACAAAAACTAAAAGCAACACACTCAATAAAAAGTACACAAGACCCCAGAGGCATAGGGAATATTGTCATTAAGTGCATGGATAGACTGAATTTTGACTGATGGAGAGAAAAACTTTGATGTGATAATATGTGTAAGAATGTAAAAATTCCTTCAAAGAGGAATATTTACAAGGGTGCACGAAGGTTGTGTACACATTTACACAGTGCCCCCATCTGCACCTGTACAAGTATGCCTGGGGAGGGATTTTTAAAACAAACAGCCCAGGGCTAGTTGCTTAATCCAAAGATTCTGCAAAATGTCAGCCTTGTTTGGCAGCCCCTGAGGACTTCATTTCAAATGATGTCTTGGGTGAAAATAGCTTTTCTTTGATAAAAGATTTGACTATGGATTCTAGTTGAAAGCCTATGGTACTAAAGAATGATTATCAAGTACCAAGATGTACAATGACTATAAAGTAAGTGCATCTTTTAATAAAGAAAAAAGAACAAAAGAAGCTGGGGAGATTATAAAATCACAGTGTTCTCTCTCAGGTTATAGAATCACAGGACTCAGATTGTCCAAAAGGGAAATTTGAAATTGGCAGCAGGACGGTGTTATTTTGCCAGGCAGTACACTTCTGCATGCAGCATCATTTCATTTTTAAGCAGAAGTCTTAGTTCATACCTAAGCATGTTGTGTTAGTCTGGGTAAACTAGAGAAACAAATTCATAAACACGCATATTTATATAAGGGAGAGATCTATATACAAGAGCAATTGGGCACTGAGAATACATCCCAGCCCGGTCTAAGATCATAAGTCCTATATTAGCTCATATGTCCGATACCAATCCGTATGTCCTCTTCAGACTCATGAAGCACACACAATGACGTCTGGACAATCACAGGCCATGGGTGCAGGGTCTTGTGTATCCAGTGGTGGTAGAAACATCTCTGCACTGACAGGGGCCTTTCTGTTACTTCTCAAGCATCTCAGTGCAGGCAGGAGTCTCTGCTTGGCTGTTATGGCTTGAGAGGTCTGGTTCCATCAGGGCAGACCCATATGACTTCTTCACCAGGAAGTCTCACAGGGAGTCAACCTTGTGTCTTGTCAGCAGAGCTTCTCCAAGGGACTGAGCCGTAAGTCTCTCACCTACAAGGGGGAAATGCAGCCAGATTTCCCAGAATTCTCATGAGAAATTCAGGCCCACACAGAGGTCTCGTTGACTATCTCCAGGTTGCCAGGCTAGACTCCATCCCTACACTCCCAATCCTGAAATTGACACAAGATTACATGACTGCCGCACATGGTATTATGTAGGACCTATCAGTGGAAACCTTTGTGCAGGAGGTTTTACTGAAAGTGACTGTTGTAAGATCAAGAAATCAAAGGCACCAATCACACACGTCTTTGTATTGGCACACTCTCTGGCCCACTGGAGGAAGATCTTAGTGGTAGTTCTTGAGAGGGGTCCTGTTCCTGAGTCCACGAGGTTTAGTCTCATTTTTTTCATCTTGCTAGCATCTTGCTAGGTGCTGTTGAGCTGTTTCTGAGCTGTCATCACCCAGGGATGACTCAAAGACAGACAGCTGTTCCCCTAGGTCTTCATGTGGGTCATGGCATATTTAACTTAGGTGATTTGTTGAGTCCCCCAAGGGTATGCTGATACGCTCCTAACGTGGTGAAACAGAGTTCACCACTTTTTAAAAAAATTCTTTGATTTTATTTAGTGCGACCATCCCCATCTCTCTCTCTCTCTCTCTCTCTCTCTCTCTCTCTCTCTCTCTCTCTTTTCCAGGACTGTCCCTTTGCTCCTCTCACATTCCATTTTCTGAAGTTTTTATTTTCATATGTGACTGGGTTGGTCATCATTATTCTGTTACCAGAATGAAGCCTCTCCCACTTTCTTGACATATGGAGCCCCCAAAAGTCAAAATCAGTAAAGCACAGAACTATTATTATCACCCTCAGAAATATTTTCATCGTTAAGCCTAAGAGGGTATGTTGGTCTTCTAGTGCTTATTCTGCCTTGCCGCTCAGCATTCCCTACCCCCCACCCTCTCCCAACACTTCAGGCATGAGGTAGAAATCAGATCTACCCACCTTTCTCCCAAAGACTTCTATGGCATCGACTCCTCTGCCCTACTCTTGCCTGGTTGATTTCTAGACTAAACGGGGAGACTGTGTCTGAGTTTAATGTCTTTATTTTGTCAAAGCACATTCCCAAGGAGCATCCCATGAGAAACTAAACGGGGTGTAGACGTTTTTTCCTGAGCTTTCAAACCCCAAAGGCAAAGTCCTTGCCAACAAGTCAATTTCAGTTTTTAGTGACCTTCAGGGACAGTGCAAAACTGCCCCACAGTATTTCCAAGGCTACAGAACAATGGCTGATGGCCAGAACTTTCTCACAGAGGGTGATGGCTGGGCATAACAGCTGCCCCCACCAGGACGTTTATGTACCCAAGCCAAGGGAAAATGTCTTTGTTCTCTTTGCACGCTTTGATAGTGTGCAGCAACAGGTGTGTCTGCTGGAGATCATCTCCCTCTTATTCAAGGCCTTTCTACACTGGCTTGTGGGATCTAGAGGTATTGATGAAAAGTCCCATGTGGTTCACGCATTCCTTTGTAGCTATGTTTTTTTCCTCCTTGAAGCTTTCAGAGTCCTCTTGATCCTTGATGTTCAGAAATTTCACTGAAGTATTTAAAAGTGAGACCACTTTTTTTTTAACCCTCATTCATTTTGCTAGAGACTTGATGGGTCTTTTCCATTTAAAGATCAATATCCTTCACTTCTGGGAATTCTTTTCTGTTGATCCTTGGATTGTTCTTCTACACTTGTTCTGTTCTCTCTCTTTCTGGATCGTCTATCAATTGCTGAGTGAATCTCCTTGATGGATATTCTGACTCCTATTTTTCTCATCCTCTCCAATTGTTATCACTGCCTGTTTCCTTGGAGATCTCCTTGGCCTGCCCCACCACCTTCTCAATGGCCCGATTTTAATATCAGCACATTTGTCATTTCTAAAGGGGCTCTTCTGACCCTGCTCAGATCCATAGACTGAGTGGCATCTTCTGCACATGGTATATCTGTGTGCTCTATTGATCTCATTTAATGAACTCTACCTGGTCTAGTTTGATAGTGTGTGGCAACCATATTTCATGACCACAGTGTCTAAGGCCTGGCCACTCTGTACTGCTTTATATTTGGGGCAATCCTCCAGATTGACTCCCACAAGAGGAGAACACAACAAGAATACACCAATTTACTGCCATCAAGCCACATCCAACTCACAGTGGCTGACCCTCTGGGAGAGGGCAGCTGGTAGTTTTGAACCACTGACCTTGTAGGAGAAACTGCACCCATCACCCAGCAGGACCCCTACCTAAAGCAGAAGACCCTGGCGATCAGTGAGCTTTTGAGGACAGCCACCTCCAGAGCTACGTTTCACTCATGAAGAACTTGTCTCATGACGAAAACCTATCAAATAGTAGATGGATGTAGAAGAACGGGTGACTGGATGCCTGCTATTTCATGCAGGAAGTGAATTCCCGTCAGACTGTAAGAATGTGGCATTGGTCCTTGAGATTGCTGCATTTCCCTGAACTCTATTTTGTTCTATTTTCCAGCAGGTTGGTATTTCCTGATTTCTTTTCTTTTAAAAAAAAAAAAACTCCTGAAAAAGAAAATATTTCTTAGGACTGGGACATGAACCCTGGCCACAAGCTTGCATGTAAGAAAATCACTCCCCTCTCTCAGCTATTTGTACTGGCAATGAAGCTGTCATCTGGCTTCTGTTGAGTCTTTCCTCTCAGCCAAACACAGTCCTGAGCACATTATAAGAACCCTGTTTTACAAAACACTTACGACAACCACGTGAGGTAGGATTATGAGTACTCTCCTGTTTCACAGATGAAGAAACTGAGGCAGAAAGTATAAGCAGTTGTCCAAAGATCATGCAGACAGGAAGAGGGATACACAGTATCCTGATGACAGCAGTGGTTAAACTTGAACCTATGCACTTTCCTGTTCGGCTCAAGCACAGTGTTATAGAGAAGAGCAAGTCATTCAACAAGGGAGCCAATCAAATCAGTCAGACCTCTGTGACTGGGTTATCTGTTCTCTGAAGCAAACTGTTGAGTGGCATTCTATGCAGAAGATGTTCTTTGGTTTTCAGCCCTCTGTTGCCCAGGATGACTCTTCCTTACAGCAAACAAATGGAAAAGGAAGAGAATCCAGAGTTCATGGATTTCTCACAGAACTGTTAATACCAGCCTAATATTAAGGAATTAAAGGCTAGCATCAGGGAAAAAAATATCAGCAGATCTAGGTCTTTGTCATCTCAATGTGCATCCCCATGCCTGAAGACATGCGTCCACACACACTACATACACTTTCCAGAAAGGCTCCTCCGTGGCTCATGACCTGGCGGTCCATGTGTGAGCCCATAGGCCAAAAATCACTCCAGTCTAATTCTTTTCTGACACGGGCTCCGTCTGTGGCCTTGGGCAAAGCAATTATCCTTGTGGACTGAGTTTCCTCAACCATTAAAGAATAATCAAAGGGGGCTTGTGGGGAGAAGTCGTGGTGAGGATTAATGACCTAGCTAATATGTGTCTAGTGCTTTCAAGAGCACATGTGCTGCATGAGGACTCAGAGTCAAGCACAATGGAGTAGTCTCTATTCACTCTCCATTGCTGCCACAGAAGGTAAGGAATGACATATTCCCTGACAAATGTCATGCATGCTGCCACAGCAGGAAAGCTCCATGTCAACACTCTTCGTTGCACATCCTCCCGACCTTATAGGCAAGTTGTTTGGCACATGACACGTCAACGCAGATTGTCTTTTCACACCTAACGTCTCCGTCTGTCAAACTATTAATAATTGCATCAAGGAAAGTATGAGCTTCTCTCCAAAAGCACCACCACCAAACCATCAAGCTGATTCTGACCCAGAGATGTCATGTATGTCATAGAGCAGAACTCTCAAAAATCAAACTCTCTGACTTATCAAGTCAATTCCAACTCAGAGAGACCCTGCAGGACTGTGTGGAACTGCCCCTGTGGAGTGCCAAGACCATACATCTGTAAGGGAGCAGAAAACTTCAGCCTTTCTCTGGAAGTTGCTCGTTGCTTGCAACTGTTGACCTTGTGCTTAGCAACCAAAGCAGAACCCACTAGGCTGCCACCATGGCTCTCTAGAGTAGAACTCTACACTTACGGAAGCTATGAACGCTGTATTAAACCCATAATGGACAGAGACATAGTGGACAGATCAAGGTTCCTTTGATAGAGTCCTTTTCCAGAAGAAGAATACCAGGTCTCTTCCTATCAGAGGAAGGCCTGCCTCCGATACATACATCACAGGTTCGATAGGCACAGCTGTACAGCGATAATTATTATGTGTTATAGTAAAGTTATACAGAGCATGAGAGAGAGAAGTAATAAGAGTTAGACATATATCACATCTTGGTAGCATGCTCACCTCAGTCCTGTCTGGTGGCCCACATGGAGAGACAGCGAGTGGGGGAAGGGATTACATGAGGGAGAGGGGCGGAGGAGAGCATACAAGAGAGAGGCAGGAGAGAGAGAAAACCTCTTTATTATGTCCAATCTTTATGTACCCTTTGAAGCCATGCAAGGCCCCTAATTACAGATAAGGACATATGTCACAAGAAGGGGTTATGCTATATGCACATGTTATAGGAAGGGGAGGTATGGGGTCCCAAGTGACAAGACCAGACCCCAGACTCCTGGAAGTGGCTAAACAGGTTAGACTAGAGATCATTAATGACAGCATGTGAAACCGCCCTCAGGTTTCAATGGAAGCGAACCATCATCCTAACAGCAGGGAAGTCAGCTCTCTGGTGTGACACACAAAGGCCTTTTATGAGCTGTCTTTAGAGAGAATATCTTTAACTACTGACTCCCAAGAAATGCTGGCAAATAGTCTGCTGAATACTTTAGAGTATATGAATTATGGAAAACTCCTGTCTTTGTACCATATCTTCCTTCTGCAGGGCCTCTGGATGGGTCTGCATATCAACCTGTAGGTTAGCAATCTAGCACAAATTTTGCATCACCCAAGGACCCACTGCCATCTCTGTAGTAGAGTTCATACTTGCATTGGGCACTCCAACTCACGACAATGATGTTGCCAGACCTTTGCACAAGGAAGTAACATGGAAGATAATCTTGGGAGTGGAGAGGTGCATCCCTAGAAGTCATTTTCACAAGGGCCATCAGTATCCATTTATTATGGGTTTACTGCAGTCATCCTGCGGTAAGTTCCCTAAGTGCCCAGTGTACTACCCACCCCCACCCACCTCCCCACCACACCCGCAATATAAGCTGATAAGAGTAAATAAGTGACCAGTGGGAGGACCTGCCCTTTGGTGACCCTTTTCCAAACCGCAGCAATGGATTTGTACTAATTGTGTACATTCCTTCGTTGGAATATATTTTCAGTCACTGCCACCTCATTGGTCAATGCCACAGTGTTTATTTCACAAAGCAGTGGTAGATTCTGCTCATGGTCCCTAACTTTATACATTGGGCTTATTGCAGATATGGTAAACTAATAGAGTTATTCATTGTGCATCTTTATGGCCAGGGAGTTTCTCTCCATCCTATGGCCAAGGATTGTAAGGTCAATTGTTCTACAAATAAAGCCAAATGCCCTTAAACATTTATCCATATCTAGGTACAAGTTTCTCCCCAGCCAGGTGGAGTATGAGGGGTGTCTCTGGATGCTGAAAACAATATTTAGGCTGAAATTATCCCAACAGAAGTTCCTTAGTCTTATCTGTATTTTTCTTATTCCATGCAGTGATCGATGCTGTTCTTGTGAGGTGCTGTTGAATTAGTCACTAATCACCGTGACCCTGTGGGCAACCAGGCAAAGTACAGCCTGGCTCTCCACCATCTCACAATTGTTACATTTGAGTTGAGTGTTGCAGCCAATAGGCAGAGAAAGATATATAAATATGACATGTCCCCATATGTTGGTTACTTACTTGATTCTATGAAGCTACGTTCATTCTCTCAGACACTGAGAATAAATCCATCAACTCAAGTGACTCTGCTGTTTCCTTGGGTTCACCTTGGAAAAGGATGGACTTTGGGGGAAAATAGACTCATTTGCAGTCCGGAATTTTAGGGCGGGAGAAAGTCTTAAGCCATACCAAATTATGGGAGGCGGGGGCAGGCAGGCAAAGCAATGGCTTTTACCAACGTGAACCAGAATTCTGGCACACTGTTGTTTTCTTCCCATACATCGTAAGCAGAAAGGGTAGACAGAACACCTCTAGAACACTTCTGTGTTTTCCATCCAATGTTCAGTTTCTTGACAAAGACTCCTGTTGACCTCTGAGATGAAGCACCTCCTCCCTGTCCCATGAAGAGCTCTGGTGGCCCAGTCTGGTTAATTCTTGGGCTGCTAACTGCAAAGTCATCAGTTCAAACCCACCAGCTGTGTGATGGGATAAAGGTGAGATTTTCTTGCTCCTGTAAAGATTTACAGTTCAGAAACCCACAGGGGCAGGTCTACCCTGTCCTACAGGGTCGCTATAAATCAGAATCAACTAGTTTGCAGTAGGGTTGGAGACCCTGCAACCTGCACTCCTGTTCTCTTGTCAATTGCTTACCCCAAGAGGAACTGTCCATTGGGATGAGCAATAGCTCTTCTAGACTGATTATATTTAAATTTTATCTGTGAAATAATTATAGCCTGAGCTTCATGCTGAGGATTGTGAACTCTGTCCCTATAACACAATGCTTATAGCACAAATTTATGTTTGGTTACTTGGCTGTATTGAGTCTGATAAAGGCAACTATTACTTAGGTTGATAAAGCTTTAACAGCATTAAGTGGTTCCATCTTTCTCCTTTAACTAGAGTAGGAAGCTGTAGTCACAAACCCCAACCCCTTACCATTTTTTTTCTAAAATCTGTACTGTTTAGTATATCGCAAGGCTCCAATCAGTTCTCCAGTGAACGCTTTCCTCTGTGAAGAAGTTCACATGTGACATACACCTACCAATGAGGAAATGTTGGCAACATCAACAGAATATTTTCCTGCCTGAACTCCTTTGGCTTTTCATTTTCTATCCCCTGATTTTGACTGTCACGTAGATTGCTTCCAACTTAATGTTTTCAAGTCGAACAAGCTACTCTGCATCAAAACCCTGAAAGAGCTTCGCCATTCTACTGGATTCATTTAAGCAATCAGAATTGTTGCCGTGTGAAAAAGATCTAGAAGGGAATCATTGAAAGAAGAGGTGATTTACCTCATTAATTGGAGAGATATTGTTGGGGGAAGAAATCTCCCAAGTGAATGAGTCATTTTCTTTATAGCATGTCAAACTTTATATGTTCCCAAGAATAGTTATCACTCTTGGCTGTGTAAGTGAGAGCCTGTCAAGAGTCTCCTGGCTCATCTTTCTGCCTGCCAGGCTACTCATGTAGTCAAGAGAAAACCTCTGTGTCAGTCTCAGTAGACCAGAGAAACAAACATAGACCCTCATCTGTGTATAGGGAAGAACTTTATAAACAGGAGCAATTGAATATGGAGAAAGCATTCAGCTCCATCCAGATCAAGTTCAGAAGTCTGATAATAAGCCCATATGTCTGATACCGATCTATAAAGTCTCTTCAGACTCATGAAACACATGCAATGACGCTGAACACGGGAAGATCACAGGCTAGTGTAGCGGTTCTCGACCTGTGGGGCTCAAATAGCCCTTTCACGGGGGTCGCCCAATTCACAAGAGTAGCAAAATTTTATGGTTGGGGGGGGTCCCTGCAACATGAGGAGCTGTATTAAAGGGTCACAACATTAGGAGAGTTGAGAGTCACTGGGTGGGGAGTCTTGCAGATCCCGTGGCAGTGTAAGCATCTCAGCACTGGCAGGGGTCTTCACATGGCTCATCCAGCTCCCAGGGCTCTGGCTGCATCAGGGTAGCTTCATGTGGCCCTCTCGTCAGAAATGTCTCACAGAGAGTGAGCAAGTGTCCTGCCTCCAGCAAAGCTCTTTATGTCCTTAGCCCCTCCAGCTGAGGTCATCAAGCTGTGACCTGATTGACACGTAGACGTTACCCATTCACTCATAAGTCTCACATTGACAATAGATTATGTAACTACCACAACCTTCTTGTTCAGTTCTTGACCAGAGAAAGCTGGAATAAGAGTCTAAGCATTAGACCCAAGAAAAGCCCTTTCCCATGCAGGGTTGCTGCATCAAGTAATTGTGTACCTTTTCTTAAGTTGAATGGTCTCTACAGTCCTAGTGAAGCAAGCAGTTAGCATACCTGACTGCTGACTGAATGGTTGAATCCAAATTCACCCAGTGGGGCCACAGAAGACAGGTCTTGATGATCTAATACATCAAATCATTAAAAATAATTTTTTGATTCAAACATTAAAAATTTTTTGGAGTACAGTTCTACTATGATGCACCTGGAGTTACCCAGAGTCTAAATTAACTCCATGGTGATTGGTTTCTAGCTAAAATCATCCTTCAGGCCCAAGACTCTAGTCATAGGATGTTATCCATTCCAAAAGCCTCAAATGGGTTCAGATCCATTTTACCTTCCATGTTTTCAAATTGTATCATTGGTCATCAAAGTAAACTAACTGAACTTGCAAATAAGCAATGGATCCTTATTTACATGCATACCGTTTGCTTTTAGTATATTTGTCAGGAATCCATCCTGAAAAGTTACACTTCTTGATCATCAGCTTATATTTATAATATCCAAGTCAGACTCTAGCAAAAATTCATGACTAAAAAATCCTAACTATTTAAGAAAGAGGATATTATTTTTAGATCCAACTTTGTCTTGTATATGTTATGAATCTTATGAAATTAGTCTGATATGTGACCTAGCAGGTTACTAGTTGGTCTCCTATCTGCAAAATCAGCAGTTCAAAAGCCATCAGTTGCTCCTGGGGAGAAAGATGGGATTTTCTACTCCCATGAAGAGTTAACAGTCTCAGAACCCCACAGAGGCAGTATTCTCTATCCTATAGGCTTGCTATAATTAGGCTTGACTCAATAACAGTGAGTATGGATTTGGGGTATGATGCATCTTATATACTCTGTATTTTGATAATTGAAAATGAATATACTTAAGAAGCTGCCTTTGGAATATACTCTAGATATTGATAATATAAACTTTGGGGCTAATTTCCCCCCAATAATATCCTGTGGGACTTAGGTTGTTTTCTGGAAACATTATTTCTGCCATTCCTCTGCTCCCCCACAGACACTCATTGAACATTTTTATATACCTGATATTTTGCCAAGTACTCAAGAAGTGAAAATTTTTTCTTGCCTGTAACTAGGATTGTATATGACTGAGATAACCAGATGCTCTGAATATATAGATGATATTTTTTGGATCAGAGGGATATAAAAAATCATACAAGTGCACAGAAGAAGCTATTTCCCCATGCCTACGAGTTCAGTGGGTAGGAAAAGCAGAGAGTATCTAAAAGATCATTTTACCTTGAGGAAAAGTCTAGCCCTCTGAGGATTGGTAAGGGAAGAAGGGCAGGAGAGCATTATTTTGAATGGTAGCCCCCAAAGAAAGTTTGGTTATGCTTTCCTGCCATTGATGAACATTTATTGAGCCCCCTAAAATGAAGGGGAAGAAAATGATAACAAGTCCATGGGAGGCAAAATATGACTTTGAGTAGTATATCCCTCCCAAATCTCAAGACTATCATCTCAAGAACAGATATGAGTCATATCACACTAATGACAGAAGGCCTGAGAAGCTATGAAATACATCAAGAGCCTCAGACATAAAAGAGAAAAGAGGGGTCATTAAAAAGACAAAAAAAAAGGGGGGGGGGAAACTTCCAAAGTGGGAATTCTGAAGAATTTCCAAAGAAATTCTGAAACTTACTTTTGATTTCAGAGGAGCTAAAGCAAATGGAAGGTAAGATTAAGTGAAAGAGTCAAAGGGCAGCTCAAGAAGACAACGTAAAGTATTATAATAATGACATGGGCAAGGACCAGTCATTAGAAAGCCAAAAATAAAGAACACTCTCAGCATATCTCAAGATATGCTGCAAGAGCTGAAGAAAAAAAAATCATGTCTCAAGTTTCCATACTGAAAGATGCTGTGGGCAAAGCACTGAATGATAGGAATCATCAGGAGATGATGGAAGGAATACAGAGTCACTGTACCAAAAAGAGTGCATAGACATTGAACTCTTTCAAGAAGTAGCACATGATCAACAACCGATGGTATTGAAGGAAGAAGTCCAAACTGCATCAGTGAAAAATAAGACTCCAGGATTGACAGAATTACCAACTGAGATGTCAACAAGCCAATGAAGCACCAGAAGCTCTCATCCACCTATGCCAAGAAATTTGGAAGATAGCCACCTGGTCAACTGACTGGGAAGAGGACCATACTGATGCCCCTTCCAAAGAAAGATGACCCCAAAGTGCACAACTTAGCAAACATTTCTATTACCATCACATGCAAGGACAATTGTGTAGAAGATAATTCAACAACTATTTCAGCAGTGCATCCAGAGGCAGCTGCTAGAAATTCAAGCCATATTATTGCATGCTTGACACAGGGATATCATTGCTTAGAACAACTGGATCATGACTGAACATTGAGGCTATCAAAAGGATGCTTTATTGAGTATGAAAAAACATTCCACTGTGTAGATCCTAACAAATTATAGACAACCCTGAGGAGATAGGAAAATGAGCTTTTGAGGAACCTGATCCTGAATCAAGGGGCAGGTAGTCTTTGGAACAGAAGCCTGGAATACTGAGTGGCTTTAAACCAAGAAAGGACATGTCAGTTCAGTCCCTTGGAAACGCTCTACTGACAAGATACATGACACCATGCTGATAGACCCTGAGCCCTGGAAACTGGAGGAGGCACAGGGATACCCTGTCCAGCGCTGAGATACCTCTACCACCACTGGATGCACAACACTTTGCACCCACTGGCCTGTGGTTGTCCTGGTGTCATTGCATGTGCTTCATGAGTCTGAAGAGGACTGAAAAAAAAAAGGACATGTCACCCTTAGATCCCTTCACCATATTTGTTCACTCTCTATGTGGAGCAGATTACCTGAGAATCTGGACTGTATGAAGGAGAATGTGGCATCAGGACTAGAGGAAGACTGATGAACAACTTGCAATATGCAGATGACACACTCAGGAGCATTTGTAGTGCCTGCCTGTGAAGATCAAGGACTGTAGTCCACTGTAGGGATTACAACTCAATGTCAGCAAAGCCCAAATGCTGGCAACTGGACCCAGAGACAATGTTATGAAAAACACAGGAAAGATAGGCATTTTCCATGGATTTAATGTTGCTTTGATCCACAATTAATGCCCACAGAGACTGCGGTAAAGGAATCAAACAATGTATAGCATTGGACAGATCGGGTGCCTGGCGGTCTTCTTAAATTGGTGAAGGGCAAGGATGTTCTACTGAAGACTAAGGTGCACTTCACCCGGCCATGGTCTTTCAGGCCCCTTCCCTATATGTAAGAGATGGACCACAAGGAAGTAAGGCTCCTGAAGGATGGGCGCATTAGAATGATGGTGCGGCCAAAGAAAAGCATCTCTGTCTACTGCCAGAATTCGCCTTCAAAATCAAGTTGGCAAAATTGTGCCTCACTTACTTTAAACATGTTGTCAGGAGAGACCAGTCCTTGGGAAAAGACATCATGCTTAGAGGGGCAGCAAAAAAAAAAAAGAAAGGAAGACCCTTCAGGAGACGTATGGATACAGAAATTGCAACAAGAGGCTCAGAGCTAACAATAAAGATGGCGTGGCAGTGGGCAGTGATCCCTTTTTCCTGTGTTATCAGGGTTAAGAGTCTGAGCCAACTGGGTGGCACCTAATACCACAGCTGAGGGAATTCTGGTGGCATAATGCGTTCTGCATTGAACCAATCATAGCAAGGTCAGCAGTTCTAATCCACCCACTGATCTTTGGGAGAAAGATGAGGTTTTGTGCTCTCATCAAGATGCACAGCCTTGGAAATGCCAAGGAACAATTCTCTTGTGCCGTGTCACTCACCCTGAGTCAGAATCGGCTCAACTCTCTGACAAGACATTGAGTATGAAGTCTCAGACATGGGTTTGCTTGGGTGCGAAGAGTCAGATGTTGTTCCAGGCTCTCAGCTAGAGAAAGCGCATGGTGCCTTGGGGCTGACCTTCTTGCAGAGAACTAAATAAAAGCAAGCCGTGTGCATCAAGAGAAACCAGGATGAAGATGGGCACCAGTTTCAGAGGCTGAAACAGAAGTTCAGTTTGTGATGTTAGCAAAACATCGCTGCTAGCTCTCAAGAAGAGATATCAAGTGAGGAATGTGAGCCTCAAGATTAAAGCAAGGGAGGGGCCCCAGATAGAAATTAATACCTGAACAGACAGACTGGTAGTGTGTCAATCATATTTCAAACCAGGAGACTGGATGAAATTTAAACAGGCTTCCCTCCCTGCCATCTCTTCCCTCGACAACTCTTTCGAACATCAATGACACTGATGTGCTCTGCTGTTTCCTATGGGTGTGTGGTGGTCATATACTTGGTGTCAATTCCAAGACTGAGAGTGTAGGGATGGAGTCTAACCTGTCAATCTAAAGATACCAAATGAGACCTCTGTGTGGGCGAGGCTTTCTCCTGAGAATTCTGGGAAATCTAGCGATATTTCCCCCATGGAGGTGAGAGACTATAGACTCAGTCTCTTGGAGTTGGTGTACTGACAAGACAAGATGGTGGCATGCTGCTAGATCCTGAGTCCTGGAACCTGAAGAAGTCGGAGGGGAAGCCACAGGGGCTTGCCCTGATGGAACCAGACCTCTGGAGCCTGAGATGCCACAGATCCCTGCCAGCGCTGAGATGCTTCTATCACCATTGGATACTGCTGATGGACCCTGAGCCCTGGTAATGAGGAGCCATGGAACGACCTCTGCCAGCACTGGTATGCTTCTACTGCCACTGGATACATAAGACTCTGCACCCATTGGCTTGTGATTGTTCTGGTGTCATTACACATGCTTTATAAATCAGAAGAAGACTTTATAGGCTAATATTAGACTTATGATCTTGGACTGGATTGGGTTGGGATGTTTTCTCAATGTTCCATTCCTCTTGTATAGAAACCTTTCCCTTATATCCATAGGCATGTTTATGAATTTGTTTCTCTAGTCTATCCGGACTAACGCAGGGTGTCAGGGTCTTTTATGATATCCCCTGCCTTCACAGGAGGGAAGGTGGATAAGCTGAAAAGAGACTGTGCGCCCCCCCCCCCCCATGAGAAAAGAAAGTAGCCCACAACCCTGAGGCACCGTAATATTCACGGACAGAGACTTGGATCAAAATATGGGAGCTCTTGCATACCAAGCATCCAGTTGAGAATTTTCTTTTAGAATGCCAAACCAACGCATTCCAAACATTCCTTCCCATTAAAAAAAAAAAAACTACCTCTTCTTTTTTGTTAAAAAGAAAGACTCCAAGTATGCATTTTCTTTGTAATGTTTTATATTTAAAATGCATGCAACTCTGCAGTCTCATCCATGATAGAGTGCTTAATAGAAAAATTATGAATGGAATTGCCATTGGAATGAAAATGTCTCTCTCTGTGTTTAATTTATTCTTTCAGGTAGCCACAAAAACCCAGCCCATCTTCTCAGGCGTACCCTATCTGACTTCATGAAATGGCTTCGCAGTAGAGAGCCATCAAGAAGCATTCAGCATCCTCCACTTGTTTATTTACCACTTAATATTTGTATCTCATAATTACTGTGTGTGGCCTGTTAGCACTTGCTTGGTCGTCCTTCACATATCCTTGAGTATGGAGTTCATTGTTTGTGATGGAGGAACGCCTCTCTAAAAAAAATGAGGACTCATGTGTTACTTCAATTTCTAGCATAATACAGTGTGATTTTTTTTTTGCATGATGAAAACTCCTGTTAGCATTCTTAAAGATTTGTAAAATAGCTTCTTAAATATTTAAAAATCAGGCTGAGCCCTGGTGGCGTAGTGGTTGTGCGCGGGACTGCGGCCCACTGGGACGGAGGTTCAATTCCAGCAGTGGGGCTGGGATCCTACTCCCATCACCGGAGAGCAGTGATGCCCCCCCCCAAAATTTTTTTTTAATCATACCCTAGACAGATCCCAGACCTATTTTCTTCAGGCTCTACTTATGAAACTTTTTTCCCAAAGGTTTCCAAATAGCTATGAGGCAGTGCGTCACCAAATGAAAGTAAGAGAGTGGTACATAGTAGGTGTGCAAGGACTACCTATCCGAAGGGCAAACCTTCCAGTGATACTTTTTTTTTCAGTGATGCTTTTTCCCATTTTTTAAATATAGATTTTATTAGAGGCTCTTACAGCTCTTATAACATTCAATGCATTGTTCATAGTAAGCACACTTGTACACATGTTGCCACATTCATCTACAAACATTTTCTACTTGAGCCCCGCCCCCCCCCAGCATAAGCTCCTCTTTCCCTCTTTCCTCTAGTTCAACATTTTTTAGAATTCCAACTCCCCATATTTCCCCTCCCCCATGAACTCCCAATAATTTACAAATTGTTATTACCTCTTCATATTGTACACTGTCCAGTATGTCATCTCACTCACCGCCCCCCCTGCTGTCCATACCCCAGAGAGGAGGTCAAATG